>APFE030859980.1:108105-151526 GCA_000404065.3 Pinus taeda | reverse complement strand
AAGGATCCATACAACATGGAGGGCCTTCAAAAAGTCCTCAAAACCATGTCAAATGAAATGGTTGAGATTAAGAAGCAAGTAGCAGAGTCCTCAACAAAGAAACCTTATAGGAATTTTAAAAAACCTGAGTCCAAGCCTCCAAATGTTATATCCTATACAGATTCAGATCGTGAGGAAGAAGAAGAAGAGGAAACAATTACACCATCCGATGAATTAGAAGAAGAGGAAGTCACTGAATGCCATGGAATGTGGGTCTTTATACTTCCTAACTCCGATACTGAAGCCAAGCAAGAAGCCTTTCGCATGACTACCAGGAGTAAAGCTACTCCTGAACCTGTTCAGGCGAATTCAAAGAAAAGGAGTGTTGGTACCAATACTACAAAGGAAAAGGTACCCACAAGGAATTCAGCCGCAATAGTATCTCAAAATCAATCGTCATCCTCCAATATACCTACATCATCTAAGACATTGGTAGTATCAGATTCAACGGACTATAATATTGTTGATAATATGAAAAAGACTAAGGCAAACATCAGCATGTTTGAACTCAGTAAATTAAAACATCAACAAAAATTGCTTCTCAAAGAACTCAATGCAGTTCCTTCTTCACCTCTTCCAAGTATTGCTGCAAGCGATTTAGGACACCCACCTTCTGGTAGAGTTGAGGCAACAAATACAATTCTAATTGGAGATAGATCAAATTCCCATACTCCTCCTTTCCTCTTAACATATGAAACTTACAATTGAAATCTACATAATTGCTTGATTGATTTTGGGGCATCATCCAATATAATGCCAACTTCAGTATGCTCTAAACTGAACATAGAACCTCAGAAATCTTCAATTCACATTGTGCAGTTATATAGAACTAAAGTTCAGGTTTTAGGGGAAATAAACTCTGTTACAATCAGGTTATCGGCAGATCCACGAGTGGTTCAAAGGATTGATATCTTAATTGCTGATATACCTGAGTTCTATGGTTTAATTTGAAGCAGGGATTGTTCAGAAAATCTCCATGGGTATATTTCCACCGATTGGTCCCATATGTGGCTTCCCTATAAGGGTAAACCAAATCAAATAAAAATCAATCGGGAAAAGCACATGACCCACACTGTTACAGAGTTCGAACAAGAGAATCAACCAGTTGCATTTAACAACAATATTTTAGGAAACTATTCCTCTAAATCATTCTTTGGCAATTATATTGCCTAGCCATCTCCTTTCTTGGTAAACAATTTCACATCAAAAATTGAAATTTTTTCACAGACTAACAGGTCTAGATGTGTTAATGTTACTGAGAATTTTGTAAATAAGATTGTAGATAATTCTTTATTCTAGTCTTTATATTTCGATGGGTCCAAGTCTAGTGAGGGTTCAGGAGCAGGATGTATTTTGGTTAGTCCACAGGGAGAAAAACAATGCTGTCCTGCAGGCTAGAGTTTGAATGCACCAATAATATAGTTGAATACGAAGCATTAGTCCAAGGACTATATAAAGTGATTGGCCTCAAGGTCCAATATTTGAAAGTGTTTGGAGATTCTGAGATCATTGTTAAGCAGGTAAGAAATACAATTCATTGTCTTTCTAACCATCTCAAACATTATCAATCACTAGTACAAGAACTCACCTCCCACTTTCTGGCATTCAATATTTCTTCCATTCCCAGGTCTCAAAATTCACCAACCGACTTGCTAGCCAATGTCGCTTAAAAGCTCCTACCTTCCGAAGACTATAGCCCAGATAGATTTTCAGTAGAATTGCTTTTTAGGCCATCAATTCCTGATAATGTCACCAATTGGAGAGTATCGAACCACGATGAAGACATTTTACAGTTTTTAACTTCCGAAAAATCCTATGATGATCAAATCATTGAGGAAAATGAACACGATATTAAAATGCGAGGTAAACATGAGGAAAATTCAATCCCGAAGCCTGTGGTAAAGATTGAGGATCTTTATGATATTAAAGACATGTTTAAACCTGTAACCAATACAAAGCTCCAGAGCTCTACCTTAAGGTTTGAACTGATAAACCCTGGCACTGAGAAAACTCCTCAAAACATTAATTTAGGATTAGGACTTTCTGTGGAAGAAAAGGAAGCATTCATTAGACTGTTATAGAAAAATAAACATGTTTTTGCTTGGAAATATGACGATTTGAAAATGTATGATACATCCATTATCCAACATACCATTCCAATGCTTACCGAACAGAAACCAGTTCAACAAAAGTTGAGAAAAATACATCCAAACTTAGAGAGTCAAATAAAATCGGAACTCAATAAACTCTTGAAAGCTAAGATTATTTTTCCCATTCGGCACTCAAACTGGGTATCCAATATGGTGCCAGTTAGAAAGAAAAATGGCGACATAAGGATTTGTGTCGATTTCAGAAATTTAAATAAGGCGAGCCTAAAAGATAATTTCCCATTACCCACTATGGAGCAGATACTCCAATCAGTGGCAAGCTCTGAGTTAATGTCCTTAATGGACGGTTTTTCAGGATATGATCAAATTTTGGTCCATCCTAATGATCGACCCAAAACCACATTCAGAACAAAATGGGGAACGTATGCGTATCAGAAAATGCCTTTTGGACTTATTAATGTAGGGGCCATGTTTCAAAGAGCGATGGATATAGCTTTTAAAGGGTTGATTAACAAAACAGTAGTCGTCTACTTAGACGATATTACTGTATTTTCTAAAGAGAGATCCAATCATTTGCATGATTTAAATCAAATCTTTGAACACTGCAAGAGATATGCTATTTCACTCTACCTTAAAAAATCCTTCTTTGCTCTTGGTCAAGGAAAGCTCTTAGGCTTTATTCTTTCTAAAGATGGCATTTATATTGATCCGGACAGGATCAAAGAAATCTATGAAATCCCTTTTCCTCATAATAAAAAATCCATGCAGTCATTTTTAGGCCAAATCAGTTTTGTTAAAAGATTCGTTCCAGACTTTTCTCAAATCATTTTGCCACTTCAAACTATGATTAAGAAAAATTCAGTCTTTAAATGGGGATTGGCAGAAAAGGAAGCATTTGATTTTATCAAACAATCAATAATCAATGCCCCCACTTTAAATACCCCTAATTTTTCTAATCATTTTACATTGTATACTATTGCATCCGATTTGTCTTATGCAGCGGTACTCACACAAATCAACAATCAGAATTTGGAAGCACCCATTTCATTCTATAGTTAAAATCTTCAGGGTGCTGAATTGAATTACTCGGAAGTAGAAAAACAAGCCTTTGTTGTATATAAAGCTGTCAAACATTACAGACCCTTCCTTTTAAAAGCCCATACAAAAGTTATAGTTCCATTCCCTTTAGTAAGGAAACTATTAATCCAAAGGGAATTGGGTGAAAAAAGGGCAAACTGGGTGACAACACTTCAAGAGTACGAATTAGAAATTAAACCAGAAAAGATTGTTAGGGGCCAAGGTTTTTGCAGGTTATTGACAGGAGCATCCCATATTCAAGAATCAGGTGATATAGATCAAACCGAAGAGATCCAACAGAGAAGTATCGCTGACTCTGAATCACAATATGCTGATTTAATCTTCTATTGAAAAATGGATATGAACCTCCTAACCTATCTTACAAAAACAAAAGGGCCATTAGATTGAAAGCAATAAATTTCACAATTATTGATGATGTGCTTTTTAGGCAAAACTATGATTCAATTTTATTAAGATGCCTAGAAAAACCTGAGGCAGAAAAGGTTTTTGCAGGAATTACATGATGGACCGGCAGGAGGACACTTTGGAGCTGATACAACAGCTCACAAAATCATCCATGTTGGATATTATTGGCCCACTCTATTTAGAGATGCTCATGAATATGTAAGGAAATGCCAAAATCGCCAAACTTCTAGTGGAAGACAAAGGAAACCAACCTTCCCTTTGCAACCAGTCAACATTGAACAACCATTTGAGCAATGGGGATTGGACATCATTGGAGAAATTACTCCACATTCTTCCAAACAGCATAAGTATATCCTTACCACTATTGATTATTTTACCAAGTGGGTTGAAGAAATTCCTTTAAAGACAACAAATTCTGAAGCCATTATTGAATTCATAGACCAATTCATCATTACCAGGTTTGGTGTACCAAATTCTCTTGTTTTTGATAATGCATCTTACTTCTCAGGCAATGCTATGTTTGATTTCGTTATTAAAAGAGGATTTAAACTGAAATATTCTGCTAATTATTATCCCCAGGGTAATGGTTTAGCATAATCTACAAATAAAAATTTGATTAAAATTATTAAGCGAACTGTCAAAAAGAATCATAAAAATTGGCACAAATCTTTAATATTTTCATTATGGGCTGACAGGATAACGCAAAAGGCTTCCATAGGTTCTTCCCCGTTTAATCTTATGTATGGAAAAGAAGCAGTGCTACCAACAAATCTTGTCCTTTCTTCTCTAGCCCTAGTTCAGTTTATTGAAGAAAACCCTTCTTCTTCTATACAACTTAGACATGACCAAATTCTAAAATTAGAAGAGGAAAGAGAAAAAGCCAAGGTTATTCATGCGAAACATCAGCAGATCATCAAGTCATCTTTTGATTCACTCTCATCTGGTTCCAAACAATTTCAAGTCGGTGATTTAGTTCTGAAATGGAACAAAGCCCATGAAGATAAGGGAGAATACACCAAGTTTCAGAATATGTGGCTTGGACCATTTCAAATATGTGGAAAGATAGGCCATTCGACCTTCATATTACAAGATTTATCAGGGTTGAGAGATTCTCTCCCTGTTAATGGCCTTATCTTAAAGAAATTCTTCAATTCAGGAGGTAACCCCTTCTCCTTTTAATAGAATTTTTATAGTTTGTAGGAGCATTAGAAAATAAATTTGTGAGGTATCTTCCATTGACCTTTGTTGTACTTAAGAGTTGCTCAAAACAAGTAGTGTGATATTTACTTTTAAAATAATAGAAGTCTTAAACAAAAGGGATAATTTCTAGGAAATTAGATATAATTGTATTCTGAAACCACATTTCAATCTTCGTGAACGCTTCTCAAAGTTTAGAAATATTGTAAATCATTTTAGGTTTTCAAATTGGTCACAAGAAGGTTATCAATATCAAAATAGGAACTAATCCAATTTCAGCATCTTCGACTCTTACCTTGTCATCCAGTTACTCTTAAGGAGAAAATTGTCCATCCCACTCACCAAAGCTTGTGATTACTCAGCGTGTAATTCTAAAATATTGGATATAAAAGATAAGAGGTCTTATTACAAGCCTGCTTACCATGTTCATAGGGAAATAGTTTAACCGACAATACCAATACTACATACCAAAACAGGGTAATGGCTTTAATTATAAGACAAGGGGTCTCATCACGAGCCAACTTGTTCGGTTAAATTACTACCAGTGAATGGCATTGTCTCTCAGATGGCCACCAAACCAGGACAATGGCTTTTTATCTTACAAAATAACAGAAAAGTAGAAAATAAATACAAAATGTGAAAAACATGTTTTGAATTCATTCTGTTAATCATACTCTGAGATGAATGGGACAATGGACAATAACATGGTTAAAAGGTATCCCTGTCGAAACTATGAACGTTTTCTGGGAGCAGAGGCTCTACCTATGACAAAGGAGTTAATTATAAAAGCTGGATTGGAAAGGTTTTATGTTTTGTCATTAACAACCAATAGAGGCCAATTTAAAATTTAGAATGTATCTAATTTTAAACAAGAGAGGGAATTAGCAAAGATAGTTTCATTTTATTTGGAATGCAAGTATACCTAGTTATATTAGAATTTTCCCCTTTGATGAAATTTCTATTTTGAAACCTATTATTATCCCAAAACTAAAATGTGAAATGGTCCCTTTTTAATTTTAATTGGTATCAACTAATTCTTACTCAAAAAGGTCCGAAAACAAAATAAAAACAGTACTAAACCTTTTTTTTGATAAACCAATCAAAGGCCTTATATATAAATGATTAATCTTTTATCATTGCGATAAAGTGATCGCAAGATCGCATATTGCAATGACAAGGGAAGCACAACTTAAGGACCCATTGGATTTCTCTGATGCGAAATAGGCTATCAGATATCAGCGATAATAAGTTGGCGCAATAAAATTCCTTTTTGCTGTGATTCGATGTGATATCGCTATCAGCGATCGAAGATTAACCATGCATGCTTTTAAAGTGCCCAGTCAATACTCCTGACGCGATGCGATATCACAATCGGCAATCGGGGATTCAAATGGAACCAATGTAACGATTTAATATTTCCCCGACACGCAATTGCGATAAAGCCAAAAGCGCTAATTTCAAAGAAAATCTTAAAGCGGGTTTATTACGATTAATTCGTATTAAAAGCTTTATCTTCCGAATAGCCATTCATCCGTGCTCAACCACCAAAACATCTAAGGCACACTTAAAAAAAATCATTTGGCCAATAATCGAAATGATGGCCATTTAAAGGATTGACAGTTTTGAACGACCATTTAATGAAACAGTGAGCCTAAAATCTTTCCACAGATTGTATCCGAGGCCACCTTAAGTCAACCATTCACCATGCATTTATCGTATATATCTCACTCATATTCGATTTGCGCTATCAATTTTCTGTATTACGTTCATTATCACTCCTGTCCAGAACTCTTCCGAAGTAACGAATTCAAGCAGAATGGGGAAGAAGTCTAAGAAAACTGCAATCGCTTCCACTTCGCCGGCCACAGGGCAACTCATTGTTAATCCATGAACTAAAAAGAAAGGATTGATATCGGATACTACATGCCTAGGACTCGCCAAAACTACTTGGCAAGGTACCTATAATTTGATTGAAGTCGAAGGACCAATGATGACAGTAGTATAAGCCTCAGCAGATAGCACTCGGAAATCTGATGCTAATTTAAAGGACTTAGCCAACTCTTTTCTTCATCGAATAGCAGCTCGGGAAGAAATCCTCCCATATGCAGATGTGGTGAGATGGGCAATTCAGGAAATCCCAATCACATCTAGAACGTTCAGCACTAGAGATGGGAGAATTTTCGGTTCCTTTCAAGCTGAGGATTTGAGGCAAATGTATCATTTACCTGTGGCAGAGAAGAAGTAAAACACGACATTTCTGGAGAAATTCCGAAATAAGAACGAGTCTGAATCTGAACCCATTCGGGATTGGAGGCAAAATCCAGCAAAACACAAGAATGAATCTTCGGGTAAGTACTCGGTTGATTCTCTATGATCTCCTTATTGCTATGTTGGGATAATGATGTGTAGGTTGTGGGGGTTACATGATTTCGCTAATTTTACTATAGAAATGGTTCCCTTGATTGAATCGGCATGTAATGGTGAAATAATGGATTGGGCAACTATACTGTCCGATAAGTTAGCAACCACAGTTCTTGATTTTAGAACCAAATCCCGCGTCATGGAAAGGCTTATTCCCCCATTCTACTATAGCACTTATATGCTAGACATCCTATGTTTTAAATCTAAATTTCCTGTGCTCGGATGGAGGTGGATGTCGCAAGACCCCACGCCCATTCACATATACCATCAGAAGTTGTGGAAAACCTACTACAAGCACCATTTATACCAAATCTGCAATGGCTTCATGTTGCCCATTCATCATTCTATTTTTAATAAGCCTGCCCCTAAAATTTCCTACCAAGCAGGGATTGATTTAACATCAGTAGGAAGTTGGTTCGGGGAGGAAAAGTTCACTTATATCAGAATTTTTGGCAGTCAAGCCAAACCTCACGTTCTTCCTTTGTACATACCTGATAAACTGTTGGCCAGGGAGATGGCCTATCAGATTATCTCCGATGGAGTTACACAAACTCTAAAGAAGAATGAGAAGCAGGTCTGGCCTTCTTTTCCCCTCAGATGTGGTATCTACACTATACATGATTTCAAACATGCAAAGAAAGAAGCTGAAAAAATAGAGTCATTAACTTTGGCATCTCTCCCTAGTAGGCGATTTGATCCACGCAAAGTCACCTATAATGCACTCGAACAGGCCAAATTGACCAAGTTTGAGCATAAAGAAGATAGGTTCGAGGACTTGTTCTCATCAGCCGAGTTAATGTATCAAGTTAAATCGCTCGCTATAATTGAATACAAAGATGAAGGATTAGTTGAATTCAACAAACTTAGAGAATAGAGGTTTCAAACTTTGCCTCTAGATCTGTTAGTGACAACCCCAACAACAGAATCAAGCGAGCCTGAGCAACGACTTGTTAAGGAACCTCATATTACATCAAAGGAACAGGAAGAAGTGCATGAGAAAAGACAAGGGGAGACCCAGGAGAAAGAGCAAGAACAGAGCAGTATAAATGTAAATGAAAATACTAAAATTGACCCAAAATTGCTCCAGGAATGGCAACAATTCAATTCAATTATCGGCAATCTTGAATGCTCTAAAGATGACGAGACATCAAAAGAGGTCAATACATAGGCGGTGACTTCAAAGCAGGTTTCGAGTGAAACCAACGACCTACCCAAGTCAAAAGAAGTAGAAATAATTCGAAATGATCCTACCGACCAGGTTATTTTGCAGATACAAGAAATTCCTCCCTTAGATGTCTTCTATAGCCCAAGACATAAAGTTGTGGTGAAACGACAAAGGAAGAGGAGAAGGACTGCTGAACCTTCCTTATTCCTAGAACAAACAGTGACGGGCAATGTGCTTTTGAAAGAGGAATTTGACCCCTTTGATGATTTGAAAAAACTATCACAATATGCTGGAGCCTATTCGGCGGCAACAATAGACAAGGCATCAGAGGTGAGCAATTTATTAAAGATAAAAGACCAGGAGATCTTCTCACTACAAGCACAACTATCAGAAGCACATCAAAAGGCAGAGCAGGCAGAACAACAATTGGTATTACAACAACAAATAAATAACCAATTGACTAACCAATTGCAGGAAGAGAAACAGAGAATTGATGACAGCGCAATTCAAAAGCAGAAGCAACTATATGAGGCATTGGCACAACTAAAAGCATCAAATGAACAAATGCTGAAGTCAAAAGATGAGCAGATTGCTCAGTTATCAGCCTAGCTTGAGCAAACGAAGAAGCTTCCACAGATAAATGAATTCAAAGTAGAGGCATTTCAAATAAACAAGGGATTGATAAATCAGATGAATCTTTTATGTCAGCAAATCGGCCAGGTGGAACCATTATGCGATTTAACTACATCAAGAAGTGAGAAAGCAGAAAAGGCTAGAACAGACTTGGATCAAGCCAAAGAAACATTGACCAATTTTCTTGAATGGCAAGATACCAATTAGGGCAGGCGGCTAATTTACCAAGGATTCTAGAATCGCATAAAGAGATATTATTTATAGAATGGCAGTATCAGTTAATGAAGGAAGAAAGAGCAATTTCAAGATGCAAAACAACCACTAGTAATTTGGTTGAATTGGTTAATAATACTCTTTACTTGTCTAACATGATCTCTTAATGTACTCCAGGCAAATTGACAGCAGCTAAAGTATTGGAGCAGTCATGTTACCCAGAGCTAGAGAAAAATGGAAGGTTAATCGCAGGAATTATAAGTTTGACATGGGATGCCTATTGGTTCTTTTTAGTCAAACCGCACAGCCAGAGAGCCGCCCTCAAATGCCTTACAGATGCAATCGGGTATATCGTTCCTGACATTCAAGATGCCACCTATGTCGCCCAACTCAATTCTCGCCTCAACAAACCACCCGAAGTGGAGCCAATGCTTGTGATAAGTCAGCTCAGGTTTAAAGGCAAACACCTTGAATGATGATTCATGTCGTTGTCTGCCAGATCACTGCAAAGGAGATATTTATCATCAATTGATACCAATTAAGTAGGATTTTAGTTTCATAGATATTTAGTTTAGTGTATTATTTATAGACACTTTCATGCATTTAGAAAGGGTCGTAAAGTTTTGTATATGACTTAAACCCTGAAGTTGCACTATTGTACTTCAGGGATATTCTTTTATAAAACTGGACCAGTCATTCTGATTTTTGACAAAGAAGCTTCTATGCAAATTTGCACTACTGTCTTTGTTTGGAAGTATTTCTGCATTGGAAGAAGAATTTCAAATAGCGATTGATATTGGGATTGATTAGCAGCTCATATGGTACTATTATCCATGTCTGAACTCATCCTTTTTATATGAATTGTCATTTGATCGCTTTTGCTATTATCGGATATATATATGTGTTTTAACAAAAATCTTTATTCATTCCACTATTGGATGTTTACAGTGTGCTTCTCTTCTAATCATGATGTATCGATGATATAAATGATAAGTGTAGCAATCTTGTGTTAATCACTTTGTTTAACTATTTAAATAAAGTAATCTTTGAATGAATAAATATCTATGTTTATTTGATAGAGTCATCTATATGCCTGTCAATAGACAAAGATCATCAAACGCTGCATTTCTAAAGAATAAATTTTCCAGGGATTAGTATTAGTTCTTTTATTTTGTTGATAGATTAAGTTATTCACCTATCATTAGAATAGATAACCAATCGCTCATCCACCCATTTTATTCATTATTGGGAAACTGGTCCCATGATATCCAGTCGGAGCCACCATCCCAAATGGAAAAGGAGTTGTATTAAGGTCCGGACCGGGTGGTTATCCCCCAATGTTGATACAACGATTTTCAAGGCATCAGCAAACCCCTAATTTAAACTTCATTTGTGCCAATAATTGCTCTACCTCTTTGTGTGTTGACCTCTGATTCAGTATAGATGGCCCTACCTATCCTTTCTGTTTAAACAAGTTTTGTTTCTGTCTAGGTAATATAATGCACTTTATCTACATGAAGGCTTTGTCTCATGAATTCAAGCATAAATATACACTAGCAAGAAAAATTTCAATTGAGAGGGTGTAAGTTCATTCCCATACAATCCAATTTCTATAGCATGTTGGTGCAAATACCAATCACCAAGCCTTTTTGTTCACTAAGCTACATTATCCTTTTTATTTCAGGTGAAATTATGGGAGGACTATTACTAATCAATAGACTATAGCATATGTGAAGAAATTTGTTCCAAAATTAGTGAAGGAAAATTCCCTCGAATTCCTTCCAATCAAAGGATGTTCAATGAATCACAAACCATTGAATCCCTTGAGGATCCTGCCTTTGCAATTGTATTGGGAATATGTTGACTAATAATTAAAAAAGTACACTAGGAATAATTGATATTTAAAATCTTTTTCAATTCCAAATATAAGAAATTGGTCATGAATAGCATTAGATAAAAGGTGGTTAAAATTGAATAACATTTATTGTTTCTTATTTACACGAAAATTTAGCAAAAAATATATAACTACTTGATCCACTTTCCAACCACTCTAATACCTTAAATTACAACATAAAATGCAGAGGATTTGTCTTTAAAACTTTGGAAACATTGATGAAGGGTAAGGTAGAATGTGAGTGAGAATACCAGTCCCTTCGAGTAAGAATAATTCAGAAATAGTCGCTCTATTTTCAAAAGTTAACTTCTTATATCTTTCCAAGATTTCGCTAGAGAATGTGTGAAAAGAGTTGGGAAAAGATATGCACATGAATTTTAAAATAGACTCAAAAGCTACAAAGAATAGTGTTTCACCATTTTGAGAAATTATGGTTTTCTCACTCGATAAGCACCTATCTACACACCATGCTACAAATTCTAGAAGAGGATGAGTTTGAGGAAATATATGGTGGGGTAAAAAGGACTCCCACAGAGAAAAATCATTGCTATTTTATTGAAACCTATGGGATGTCCAATTCTGCAATTCATATAGGTCAAACTATGAGTTTATATATTCTATTATGCTTTCCTTATCAACTAAGGGAAATTCATCAAATTTTTAGAGGGTTTTGGACTGAACCTAAGAATATTTTCCTTTAGTTGAACTAATTTTGAACTATTAACTTGTATGAAAGAGTAGAATTACCTATAAAATGTACCATGTGTTCTAATGTTGAGTTGTCGCTAAGGGATTTATGTAATTATGAACTTTGGTTCTCTTTTTGGAGACTAAAGTAAAGGTGATAATGGATAAAAAAGGGTGGAAGTGATTATGTTATGAACCAAAGTGAGAACGTAGTGGAATGAACATTTGAATACGTAGCATATTTATAATTAAATGGAAAACAATATTCAAAATTAAATCTCAAATAATTAATAAAATGATGGTGGGATATATTTATTACCAAAAACCAAGAATGCCGTTTGCACGGCGGGAGGGGGTAGGAGGTAAGTGGTAATGAGTGAGGTTTACAAGGGTGCACAATTTATATTTTTCTGCCACATTACAAAAGTTATTTTGGGAAAATAATTTTTTCCATGTGACCCCCATCCTTGCTTCACTAAATGGTGAGAAAGTGGGGGGGTGGGTGCAATAGACCAAGAGTCATCGATCACCAAAGCATCAATCACCACTATACACTTTCAAGCTTTGAGAAGCAAGTTCAAATGGATTTCTACCCCCTCAATTTTCTTCTCATGGTTCCACATTTCCTTCAAGGCTATAAATTCAGCTTCTTTGATAACAAGTGATCCATAAAAAATAGGCCTATGGCTTGTTTATCTTATCAACATGGATCTTTCTCAAAATAAATATAAAAGAAAAGAATGATGTCTCTAAAACTCAATGATTGTTTATAATGAAATTCATTAATCACTTGTCAATGCAGTTCATTCAAAAATCCATAACTTTGTAGAGTTGAGTTTAAGGATCCTTTGTTAGTCCAAGTGAGCTAAAGCATCCTACACATGATGCATTATTGTAATTCACTTAACCAATCCTCAACCTTCAAATTTTTTAGTCCATAAAATCATTCTACAATGTAGTATGAGAGAGATGTGTAAGTATGTCCATGTTCAACTTGGACTTGATATGTGTTTTGGGAAGTTTTAGTGTTTATGGATAAACGCCTAAACACCTAGACTATTAGCTAAGTCTAGATCAATAGTGCAGCGAATTCTCTACTTTTTCTATATCTAATAGATTAAATAAGATAGTAAAGAAGCCTACCTAAAGATTTTTCTTACTCCTTATCTCCCTTGACCAATTTTGTCACTCCTTTCTATACTTAATCCACCTGAAATGTACTTGTACACAGAAAGAAGACAAAAAATGATAAAAGCATATGATAATGATCTATTGATTAAGCATAAAATGGAATCAAGTGCATAGTACACATATGAAAGCATCAATAAACAATACAAACACACCAAAAAATATTTGAACACATTATTAGTAAAAGGAAGAGCTACAACCCAATTTGCTTGATTCAGTGCCACTCCTCTAGTCCAATCCCATCCTCTCGTCATAACATGCAAGACATTTTGACATCATTACAATACTTGAAACCAACTCAAGTCTCATACTAAAAGCATCTCCCTCTAATTCAATGATTTCCATCCCCTGATCACTTATATGAGTGGTCTTCTTATAGGTGAATGAAGGAAGTTATGCCATAAATGGTGACAATGAATTCCCTCCCAAACACAGTATTTAGATCCATGGAGGAAGGGATAAAGGGATTGATGTTCCTTAACTTCCTCCTTCATCCAATTTCAAGCACAAAGGAGTGGATAGCCTTGGGAAACTTCTAGAAGCATCCTGTGGATAAGAATATTCCAAACCCCAATGCATATTTCACTCAAATATTCCCAACACAGGTGAAAGAGGGCTCAAGTGCACTGTAATGCACCATGGCAATGTACTAGGCTACATTGTAGTGCACCCTGATAAAGGCCTGCCTCCAGTGATCTTCTTAGAGGTCGTTTTTGGATGATTTCAATCATGGAATCTCTTGGGAAGGAGACATTCTGATGGTTGACTCCATTAGGGCATGTAACAATTGAATTAGCATTTGATGGGCCCTAATATTATTGATCTGTAAGTTGGGGTTGATGTGCCCAAATGGATCTGTAACAATATGCATCCCTTTTAAAATTAAAATTAAAATATTAAAAAAAAAGATTGATATAGTAAAAAATAAAAATGATTAAATGCTAATTAATGTATTAGTAAATGTGTTTGATATAAGCTGAAGACATCATTTTACATCATTTGTAAATGAGGGAAATCAAATTTTGTAAATAAGGGTAATCAACATAGTTTAATATTATTCATTAATATTAATATATAAAACCTAAAACCTAAAATAAAATGTTTTATAAATACGATGAAGTGAGAAAGAAATGTTTGAAAAATAATATTTTAATAAACTAAAACACAAGAGTTTTATGAAGTATTTTAGTTAATTAAACATAGGAGGATATGCAAGAAACTGAAAAGTGATTTACATACTTTCTATATTACCTGTTCGATCATATATTAGATGAATAATATTCTGAGATTATCAAATATTCGCCATACATAATTTAAAATTTTGAAATTCCTCAAGCGCAATTCTAATATTCTCACTCTCAACGACCATACTGAGGAGAAGTCATAAAAATTTCACTAACTCTCAACCATAAATAAAATATATAGTAAAAAAGAAAAATTAATATACTTGTTTGATTTCTCTAATTAAAGGTATAAAAAAATGTCAATAAACTCACTCTCAAAGTCTATACTAAGGGGATATGGTAAAAATATTTTACTCTCACTCTCAACCACAAATAAAATATTTCAATGTCCATATGAAACAACATTATATTATATCAACTTTATAGAGAAATAAAGTAGTTAATAAGTTAAAATTGAACTATATATACATTATATAAAGAATTTGAAACAAGAAATATTTTTTAATAGTTAAAACATTTTAGACAATAATACTTGAAGGAGAGCAGGAAATGGAGGTCGAAGCTAGGGTAGCAGGTGATCATGGCTAGCTGCTTTGTGGATGTTGCTGAAGGGTGTAGCTGTTTGTAGCAGTACTACACACGTCCCCATCACCGAACATGCAGACCTCCTACGTTGTACCATGGGTGGTTTTGGGGTATTTACTCCATTTTCTTTTACCTAATCGCCCTTTTACGCTCTAAAGCTTCCCTGTTTGACCCCTGGCCCCCCTTGATAGTTTTTGTCACTTTCCCGCTCCTCACTCTGGCAGTTACCAAGGCAGCTGGCATTGGTTTCTTACCCGAACAACAATGGACCTAGATATGGTGGATTATTCGGAAGAGGAAATAGTGGAGGACTCCATCTAGACTTCACGACCTGCTAAGCTGTGGACAATTTCATTTGGCGAGGATTTGTAAGAGACAATTTCTATTCTCCCTGTGCTATCTGGACCACTGGACCACCACTTTATCCTACAGGATGACCCTCCTACCTGGCCGTCACTCTAAACACCCCCACCATCCCCGGTGACCTTAGGGTTTGCTACAGGTTGCCTAAACCCTAACCCTTCCTTCCCGGCCGCTGGATAGTTTTCTCACCCCGGTTTTTCCGTAAACCCTCCCCCTTATGCCCCTCTAGTTTCTCTAACCCTGTCGTGCACTTCCCCTCCCCCATCTCGCTATTTCATTGGTATCCCCCCCTTGTGGAAAGTCTCCCATCTGCTTCCTCCCCTCCCCCGGTGAGTCCCCCCATCCCGGAATTCTCCTCAGAAGGTCATGGGAACCCTGCAACTGAGGATACGACAGCAAAGAAGATGCAGTGCTTCAGAACAAAGGAGGTGGACTCATTGCTTAGGTTGGAGGAAGATATTCAGGTGGGAGAAACCATGGATTTTGCTGATAGGGTACTAATCAGTAGAATACATGGATGTAACGATACTGAGGCTAGTCTAAAATCTTGGGTTTTTGAGGTCTGGGAGAACCACTTGGTGGAGATACCTACTATGCAAACATTTGTAAAGGGCTGGTTTTCTCTCAGATTCTCCAGGTCTAACCTCACGAACAGGGTACTCTAGTCGTATTGGTATTTTGAACATGCCCCAGTCCTGCTAAAGAGATGGTCCCCCCTTTTCAATCCAGACATGGAGCAACTTGGGGTCAGGCCAATTTGGGTAAGGCTTCCTAGCCTCCCTCTGTACTTTTGGTCGAAGGACATTTCCAGACGTATTTGGAATTCAATTGGCAGATATATGGAATCAAACAAGTCATATCTGTCCACGCGAAAGATGGAATTTGCAAGAATACTGGTTCATATGGACACTCGAGGGGGTTTGCAAGAATATTTAATGATTCAATGGAGGTCTTTCATATGGAAGCAGCCCCTAGATTACGAGGGCATACCATACAGATGTTGACGCTTCCATAAAGTGGGGCACGTGTACAAAGATTTCCCTCTTATTAACAAGAGAGTGCAACCATCGGTGGAGAACGTGCCAAAAAACCATTGCCCATGGGAGGATCCTCCATCTACTATCAAGGAAGCCTAGGGCCCTCCAAAACAAATCGATATGGATAAGGACCACGAGAAAGATGACAGGAAGAATCTTTGGAAGGCTCCTCTCTAACCTCCTACCCCGCCTCTAACCAGAGCACGGGTGGCCATAGGGGATTCTCACACCACAAGTATGTCTTCTCTCTCCCTCTCCTCTATTATTTGTTCCAATGTTACTTCTGTTATGTCTTCTCTTTCTAGGCATGTTTCTTCAATTATTCCCCTAGATCTCCCATTATGCATACCCTCTCCCCCCCCTTCTAAACATTCCCTTCTTTCCCCCATGGTCTAGCAATGCACTATTGCTCTCATCCCCCCCCCACCCCCCATTTTCTTTTTCCCTCAACCTTCTCTTGCAGAAACATCCCTTTCCCCTTTCCTGAACATTGAGTATCCTGAACCCCATTAACCCCTCCACTCCCAGATGCACTCTCAAGGATTTCATTCTATAGGCTTTGAGGTCATTGCCTCCCCCCCCCTTCCCAAGTCTAGAGGGCAACCCTCCCACCTCTCCAAAGCCATGTATCAGGCTGGAGAGAAGGTTGCCTCTGGTAGGAAGAAAACTTTAAATTGAGCTCTTAGAGTGGAGAAAGCCCCTCTTGGCCCCTCCATTAAGCTCCTCTCTTTTAGTTGTCGTGGGATGGCTAGCCCAGACAAGAAACTATCCCTGAAGTGCTTATTTTCCTCTGAGGAGGTTGACATCATTTTCCTTCAAGAAACCCTTGGCTCCGCTTTTTCGGAATCCTCCCTTCTCGATTCTTCACTCCCAGGATGGTCTTTTCGTTCTCTCGATGCCTCGGGTAGATCAGGGGGTTTATCCCTGGGCATATGTAATAGATCTGTCAAAACTTTGAGCATATGGGGAGGTCGTGGCTTTCTAGGTGCAAACATATACTCCCCAACCCTAGACTTGGAATTCTAGATCCTTAATGTATATGGACCCTGTTAGGACAGGATGGCTTTTTGGAGACCTTGCCTCAGCTCATCTCTACTTCTCCAAGACAATGTTATTATATGGTGTGATCTCAATTTCTCCATGGGATACTTAGAATCCTGGGGAAATCATGCCCACGTGGATCCTTTGATGGGTCTTTTTTAGAACACCTTGGAGTCCCATAGTCTCGTTGATGTCCCTTCAGCAAAAAAGCAACCTACTTGGAGGAATAACAGAGTGGGAGAAGCCATTTTGGTGAGAATACTTGATCACTTTCTTACTAAAGTAGGCCTAATAAATGGAGGACATTGTATTAGATAATGGGTAACCTCAGGTGGGTTGTCAAACCAATGCCCTATATACTTAGAGATACAAGATGCCATTAGTAAGCCAAAGGCCCCTTATAAGTTCAATTCTACTTGGCTACAGGATATGGAATATACCAAGCTTGTGTCAGACTTCTGGAATGTACACCCTCTTGGTGCATCGAGGAACATAACTAAAAATTTCCTCTTCAATATGAAGGAAATGAAGAGCCTCTCTATGTCTTGGGCTCAAAAGAAAAAGGAAGTGGATGATTTATCCCTCCAGGGGGAAGAGTGGGCTATACTTTCGTTTGAGGAGGACACAGGAGGTGTCTTGAGGACCCAAGAATAGAAAGAGGCCTACAGTACTACGCTTCAAAAGAGAACCCAAGTTCTATCAAACAAAGAAGCGAATTAGAGGCTCTGGAGTAGGGCTGTCTGGTTGAAGGACGGGGAGGATAATACTAAATTATTCCATAAACATGCAAATGGTAGAAAGGCTATAAATACTCTCTAGGAACTAGAGGATCTGAAGGGTGGATCGGCTCAATCCTTCAGAGAGTTGGCTTCTTTAGCTAGCTCACATTTTCACAATATTTATAAAGCTCCTCCTTATGCCTCCCTGGCCGAAGTGATGAAAACCATACAACTTTTCTCAAGGTTTGAGGAGCAAGAGATGGAATAGGAGCTAGCGAGAGAAGTATTTATGAGAGAACTGGAAGATACTTTAAAAATGTTGAAGAAAGAAAAGAGCCAATGATCGAATGGATGGACCGTAGAATTCTATGTGACATTATTTGAGGTGCTAGGGGTATACCTCCTACAAATTATTGAGGAGAGCAGAATGAGAGGAAGGATCCCGAGCAGCTTGAAGGCCACTTTCATCGCCCTCATTCCAAAATCTGATAGACCCTCCTCTTTTGATGGTTTCAAACCCATATCCATCTGCAACTGCATATACAAAATTATAGCCAAAACCATTGCTAATTGCTTAAAGCCTATCCTCTTGCTCGACATTTCCCAAGAGAAATACACCTTCTTGAACAACATACAAATGCATGAGGCCATTAGGATGGCTCAGGAACTCCTCCATTCAGTCCAATGTCAGAAAAGAAAAGGCATGATCCTAAAGATTGACCTCTCTAATGCTCTTGATAGAGTCAACTGGCTATACCTCCACATGCTCCTTACCCATATTGGCTTCCCCTATCCTTTTATTAAATGGATCATGAGCTACATAACCGATGTTCCCTTTTGTGTGTTAATAAATGGCTCAGCTTCCCCACTTTTTCATGCAGAAAGGGGACTCAGACAAGGATGTCCCCTATTCCCACTTTTATTCCTCCTGGTCATGGAGGGCCTTAGCAGATTTATCCATGAAGAGCATAGGAATGGGTGCTTAAAGGGTATTAAAGTTATTGATTCCCTTTCCTTGACTCATCTATTTTTTGTGGACGACGTCCTCATCTTTCTCGATGGTAGTCTGAGTGACCTCATAGCTCTCCACCAAGTCATGGTGGTCTTTCAAAAGGCTACAGGAATGGTTGTAAATGAATCCAAATCAACTTTGCTGCACTCGGTTGTGCACAAAATGAGTTATTATTTGCACTTAGGAGATTCCTCTTTTTCACTTATTCGTTTGAAGAAGGCTTGAGATAGTTAGGATATTGTCTGAAGCAATTTGGCTACAAAATTACGGACTGGATCTAGCTGATCACAAAGGTGGAAAAGCTCCTGAATATATGGTACCATAAATACTTATCTAGAGCTAGTAGAATAATCCTGATTAAAGCAGTCCTAGAAGCAACCCCAGTCTACTAGATGTTCCTAGCATGGATTCCTAGAGGCATCTTAGATAGGCTTAAGAAAGTATGTTGTAGATTTTTGTTGAAGGGGAACTAGACAAGTAGAATTTTTTCTTGGACAAGATGGGAGACTCTGGCACTACCTAAATGTTGGGGGAGTGGGGTATAAAGAGGTTAGATTTTTTCTCAAAAGCGCTAGCGGAAAAACTGGGCTAGTAGCTACTCAGCAAGGACAACATTTAGACGAAGGTAGTAACATCAAACTATATAAGCCCCATAAACCCACTGGATTGGATTCGACATGATCAAAGAACATACAGAAACATCTCCAACATTTGGAAAACAATAAACAAAGCAAAGGACCTAGTCAGGTACGTTCTAACTTGGCGAGTTCGCTCGGGCTCAAACGTACATATGGGAGTGGACCCGTTGGTGGGGTGTGGTAATTCTCACAAACTCCCCAAGGACCTGAGAATCAATCTAGTTGAACGGGGGATTTCCTATCTCAGTCAAATTGTAGATAGTGAGTGCTCCTGCTTAACACAGCAGGCTTGGAAATCAAGAGCAGCCCTAAATATTCCCTGACAGTGGTAGCAAATTTGGAACCTCTACATTACAACGCTAATGGAGGCTCAGATGAGGATCATGGAAGAAGATGAGCTTATTTTGGCTTTTGCAAAACCTGTTTACTACGCACCTAAGACTAGACACATGGTGCTCATGGAAACCTTTAGCCACCAGACTCTAATATAAGATGGAACCTCCTCTAGAAACTCAAAGTTGGCCCTAGAACAAAGCTACTCATATGGTCCCTCTTAAATAACAAGGTCCCTACCAGGGAAAATCTAATGAAGCAATCTTTCACTGGACTGTTCTAGTGCCACCTCTGTAGAAGCAGCAACGAGGACATAGAATACCTCTTCCTGGATTTTCCTTTCGCATAGGATGTTTGGAATGACATCCGGGAAACACTTTCCATCAGGCCTAGCTGGTACGAGATAGCAGTAAAGGAGGCATGGACCTCTTCGTGGAGGGATACATCTGGAAATGAAAGGAACCTACCTCTACTAATCAGTTGGGTGATTTGGATAGCTAGGAATGAGATAATTTTCTCACAAAAGACCCCACACTAGCCCTCCATACATAATAGAATCGTAGCAGATTATCATATGATCCCTGAAGAGCCCCAAAAAACCAAACAAGGAATGTTGAGATAGAGGTCATGAACAAATCAAAACCCTGGGCTTATTTCAATGGTTCAGCTCAGGAGATAGGCTGTGGCGGGGGAGCGATTCTATACTTATTCAAAACCCATTTTTTCAAAAAACAAAAGGGTCTAGGTCGAGGAACCAACAACTATGTCGAGCTGATTATTGTAAAAAACATTATCCTTTTTGCTTTACAAAAACATTGCTCTAACCTGCAGGTTTTTGGTGACTCAAAACTGGTTATAAACTGGCTCAACAAAAAATATACATGTTCTGCTTTCACTTTGAGGCATATTCTGGATGAGATTCATAGACTTGTCTTGCTTTTTGACTCATTCATTTGTCATCATATTTACAGGGAGCAGAACACCTCTGTTGACTTCCTATCCAAAGAAGCAGCGCTCAGGGACGACAACTCTTCGATGATCTACGAAGTCTTGGATGGGGTCGTGTATCACCATTATCATAGGCCATTCGTAGACCCTAAATCACTATAATAATAGCACTAGAATGAAACATTTTAACTCAGTTTTTTGATGAAAAACATATTTTTTTTTTTTTATATTTTTGATATTTATGTAAATATTCATCTGTTACTCTTTATCCTCTAATAAGAGGATAGAAACTCATAAGTTATAAGTGGTTTTGAACTATATGTACTCCCTATAAGGAGGAATGCACAATTTTCCTACATCTTTGGTTGGACAGACAATGTGAAATCAAAGTAATGCTTATGCATATATAGAATGTAATTTTCATCTTTATTAATGGAAATTACTACTTTTTCCACGGGAAAGTTTTTTAGAGAATCTCACTATTTTATGCCAAAGTAAATTTGATTCATTTTATACATTCAAAATTCAACATAAAAAATGAAAAATTACAAGTGGTGTCTCCCTCTCTCCCTCTCTCTCTATATCAAATTTTTCTACATGCAAACATTTTATTCAATTTTTTCACTCTATAAGAAGTTTTCACCCCAAGAGATTTGGCCCCTCTCGGCTCTTTATAGATCTATGATTAAGATGGATCTATAGTGGTATAAAATTAACCAAAAGGAACATTTGTTAGGGTCAATACTCTTTATCAACAAAGGGAATAATTCACTATGTTTTCATTAGGTCTCAATCCTAACGCCAAATTGATTCCAACATTATAATTCATCAATAAGAGACTATTTCATTTGGAAGTTTGATTTATTTAGTTGACAATTACTACAGCATCTAAAATGCACCGGTTCACCAGTGAATAGAGGTTCATCATGACCAATCTATGAAGTGACCAATGCCAGTTCACTGACTCTATCGATTATCCTGATTTTGTCTTTGACACCTAATTACTAGCCCTCAAAAAATCTACCTTGAATATGTTCTCAAACTGTCAGACACTAACAAATAATTTTCCACAATCATCTGTATGGAAAGTGTTTACCCTATAAATGTTGTAATGGAAAATCAACTTATAGTTTTAGTGAAGACTAGTAGCAACCCTTTGGGACAACCGTAGGTCACCTCTAAGTCACCTTCCTTTCCTTCATTCTTAGACTAAATTCAAGTTATTCATTGTCCCACAATTTTTTGACTTGTATTGACCTCTAAGCGTCAACTTAGGGTGGAATGTTCCCTCTATCTCCTAGTTATTCTACATGTGAGCTTAAACATAACCATTTCTCCAGGAATTGACATAGACAAATGAAAGCTCCCTTTCACCACTTCTTGCAATTGGAGAGTTAGTGATACCATTTTCAATTTCCCTTATGCCATTCATTTTGATCCTTCTACTCCACATGGAGTTAACTCTAGTATAATTCACCATAACCATTTCATCTTCAACATCTTTACTACATCTCGCTACTCAAGATTGAAAGGAAACATTGATAATATCTTCACTTGAGTGTGAAAATGTGGTGTATATATAGCACCAAAATTTACAAAATATGAGCTCACAAAGTCCTTGTATCTCCATTTTATTTTTGTGTGTGTATATATATATTTTGATTTTTTTTTTAAAGACAATCATAAAATAAATAAAACACCATCTTTTATGAAAGAATTATTGAAATTTCTGAAAGGTGGTAATACTACCAAGTTGAAGCAATCTGAATGGGTGTTACATCATCAATTGTTGCAACATTTTCAACGAATTTAATATTGACAATTGTTATGGCATTTACTATTACACCATCCAATGTAATGGTCATTATTTAAGTATTTTAAATAGTAGTAGTTGTTATAGCATCAACTTTTACAATGTTTTTAGCATTTTCAACAGTAATGCGTGTTATAACATCATCTATTATAACATTTTCAGTAGATTTAACAATGGAAGTCGTTATGGAATTTATTGTTAAACCATTTGATATTACAACAACCTATGACAACGCCATTCATGGTTCTGTCATAAAATGCATTGTAAATATTTTTTTACAAATATGCGGAATTAAGAAAAAGGGATTGCGTAAAACCAACATGGATTCCGTAGAAGGGGAGGAGGATTGCTTGCTTCGGAGGTTGATGTTTTCTTATAGACAAAAACTGAAATATTTGGGACAACCATTAAAATCTAATTGGTGCATGAATTGAAGAACTAATTCTTAAAATGGAATGAACTGCAAGGTACATGGTCCCATGCACTTGGGAACTTGCACAAGGAAAAGGGATAAGAAACCAAGAGGTGAATTGGCTAATGGAAGAGATCAAGGAAGAAGAAGTAAATGTTAGAAAGGAAAATAAGGCAATGCATGGTATTCAAGTTGATGTTGAAGGAGAGAGGAGACAAAATTTGATTAACACAAAAATTGTGAAATCTTATTCAATCATTAGGTAGTGTAAAATATGAGAGAAGAGAAGGGAATTAGCTCTTATTTTTGCTGGAGGTTATGGGTTGAGCTCCTAATCTCTGACGTCTTCTGATAGTTTAGGGTTCCCTAGATGGTGTGCGTTGAGATAAGATCACTAGAGCAATGTAATAACTTGGGTCCTTGGAGGTTGTGGGTTAAGATAGAGTTTGTAGATCCTTGTAACAACCTAGATCCATGGAGGTTGTGGGTTGGGATGTAACCTGTGGAGCCCTATAATACATTGGGTCTCCTAGAGGCTGTAGGTTGAGATAGTAGTCTCTAGATCCCTCGACAACTTGGGAAGAGGCTAAATCTCCAACAAGATCCAAAGAAGACCAATGAAAATTTTAGTGCCTAATATTCGCAGGTAGGCTAATTTTCCATGCTCTTTCAAAAAAAAGGATTCACCAATATTCATTTTTTCTAAAAAAATATTCCCCCAAAGTTTATAGTATAAAATATTTTTACGCGACAAACCATCAATAATTTATAGAGATTATATAAAATAATTAGAAATTTGAATATGTTTATAAAAATATTGCCAAACATTTTACAATTTGCACATTAGTGACTAGTAAGATTCACCAAGGTTTCTAAATTTTAACGTAGATTTCGATTATAAGAAATTATTTCAGAAATAATCACAATTATTTCGGAATAAGGGACTTACAAGATAATAATAAAGACATTATTTGGCAATACTACGTTCTTATCCTTAGGAAAGCCATGCCACCTAAGAATAACATTAGCGCGGAGGAGTTTGATGCCCTCAAATATTTGAATAGGAAGCAAGACATAGTTGTCTTAAGATCCAATAAAGGTGGGGCCGTTATAATTCTTGATAACGTGGATTATCGAAAGAAGATGTTGGATAAACTGTATAATAGAAAAAGCTACAAAAAAATGGACAAGAATCCCTTGAAGAAGCTCTCTAGAGAAGTTGCTCTTGCTATAAATTTGAGTAACATTGTTAGTTCCTTTAGCCATAAGCTTATCGAGAGTAGCCCTATCACTTCTAGGATCTATGGGCTTCCAAAAATCCATAAGTTTCCCCCACTTCCTCAGACCCATTGTCAACACCATAGGCGGGCCAACCTATCTTCTAGCTAAATAGTAAGCCATGAAGCTTAAGCCCCTTGTTGGCCTTATAAAGCCCTTTGTAAAAGACTACTTGTCATTTGTTAATGAGTTAAGGGACATGAAATTTGATCGTGGAGACAATATTGTTAGTTTTGATGTTGTTTCCATTTACACCAACATCCGCATTAAAGATGTCGTTGAGGTAATCGATGGGATCACTGATCCTCAAACAACCAAATTGGTCGAGATATTCCTTCTACTTTTTCTGTTTTCAAGGTGAGTTCTATGAACAAACCTGTGGTGTGGCTATGGGCCCCCCCGATCTCCTTTTCTCCATAATGTTTTTATGGAAGACTTTGAATCCAAAGCTTTGGCCTCAACTTGTTTTAATCGCAGGATTCAGAAATGATTTGTGGATGATGCCTACGCCGTATGGCCACATGGTCCTAAAATTTTGGATATCTTTTTACAACATCTTAATAATCATTCTAAATCCATAAAGTTTGCAATGAAGCAAGAGGTTAATGGTTTCCTTCCTTTCCTTGATGTCCTCATTTTAAGGAAGGATGATGGCTCATTCTCCCATGAGGTGTTTTGGAAGAAAGCTCACACTGAACAGTATCTTCATGCCAAATCCCATCATTTCCATACTCAGACATTAGGTGTGCTCAACACATTAGCTACTCGCGCTCTAAGGATTTCTGATGAAGACCACCTTTCCAAAGAGAAATCATATCTCCTTAATGTTTTTACTAATAATGGATATAGTGGGAAACAAGGTCTTAAATCTTTCCTTAGAGCTAGCATGGGTCCTAAGGTCAATAAAGACCTGAGCAATTTTATCTTAGGGGTTAATCTCCCCTCCATCCAAAGGACTACCAATAGGATTGCCAGAATCTTGAGGAAGCATAATGTTCCCTCTACCTTTAGACCCTAAGCACCATAATAGGTTCCTTGAAATATGTTAAAGACATAGTGAACCCAATGGATATGAAAGGTGTCTATGTTATCCCATGCTCTTGCGGAGTCTCATATATTAGTGAAACTAGCTAGTCTATAAATTAGAGGATTAAGGAGCACACAACTAACATCAAGCATGGGAGAACCCACTCTTCAACCATGGTTGAAAACGTTGAGAATACTAATCATCATATCTACATTGAGGATGCTAAGTTTATTGTGAAGATTCCTCATTTCCATCACCATAAGCTTAGGGAAGCCATTGAAATTGGCAGGAGATTGAGTAATTTGAAAAGGGATGATGGGTGGAAAATTTGTAGTTATTCGATCCTGACCCTTTACTCATAGTTTTTTCTCCTTCTTGGTCATTCGATTAGAGTTTTCCTGGCTTCCCCTTTTTCTTCCTTGGTTTCTTGTTTCTTTTGTTTTCTCCACCTTGGATTTTTTCTTTCAGTGTGTCCCCTTCCTTGTTTATATTTAATTTTTTTATTCATTATAGGAATTTCTTGTTAGTTGATTTTCTTAAGTTTTAATAAGAATCAATTTCCCTCAATTTGATTTTTCTCCCTATCCTTTTTGCATGAAAGGTGTCAAAAATCTTCATCCTTATATATTATGTGTGTGTGTGGTGTGTGTGTGTTGTTGTGTGGTGTGTGTATATGTATATGTATATGTACATGTACATATACATATATATCTATATATATCTAATATCTATATCTATGTCTATATATATATATATATATATATATATAATATAATATATATATATCTATTAATATATTAATATATAATATATAACCTAAGTTATTATTCTTTCCCTATTTTTAGTCTAGTCAAATGAAAAATTAGATATACCAGGGTTTTAATTAAAACCATTTAATATATTTAATTACTTAAATTATAATGAAAATATGAATTTTCCAAATATAGTAAAAATTAAATTTAAGTATTTTAGATAGAATAATGATGGAATAGTATTGATATTTATTTATATTTGACTAAAAGGTTCTTTAGGATTTATTTAAATTAATTCTTCCCATTTCTTCAACCTAGTCAAAAGTAGTTGTTTGATAGCCATTTATTTTTAGCCGTTGGAATCATATGTCCATATATTTAACCTAATTTCATGATCTGATTCTTTATCTTGTTTGTACAATGAACCACACTAGTTGGATCGAAATGCGTTAAGAAAATTTAATTTGATGTGATTATTTCTAAAATAGTTTCTTATAATGTTGTTATGCATCATAGAAGCCTAAACTCTATAATAGATTCCCATTCTTAAAATTTTCCCTCAAGAAGAACTAATTAAAGACCTTTGTTACTACACTACTATTACAGTGGATCATGGATTCCATGGAAGGAAGTGAATCATTTTTTATGTACTTGGGGTGAGGAAAGAATAGTTTGACTCCCTATGTTGAGAAGGTGGTAGCTTCAACTGGTGGGATTGAGGAAGAGGCCCTCTAGACTCCCTGTTTCCATTGGAAGCTAGTGCTCTAATCCCTTAAGCCAACACCCACCTCAAAATATGGAATTTGTGTTAGCTTGTATGGGCCTGACCCAGGTTCAGAGGTGATTTAGCCAAAAAAATCCTGGTACTACTGGCCCTTTTAGCAACCGTTCATGGAGTGCAGACTGAGGTCTCACCTGAAGTGGTATGGAAGGGTTCTAGAACCAGGTTTCCACACCCTAGAGATGTCTGATGTTCTTTTGTTGATCCGCAGTTTGACCCTATGCACTCGTCGCTACGCACACGTATTTGTACCTTGTAGCCTGCAATGCTACCTTCACGCAACTTTGTTCGAGGCACAATCCATGTTATTACCCAAGTAACTTACTAATAACCTAAGCTTATCTAATTACATATCTGTATGAGGCCAATTATACTTAACAATGTTTAGTATTCATATAAGTGTCTGTGATAAACAAAACAATATAAATGCATATAAAATCATACAAAACCAGATACACAGTATTTAGAATCAAACTTCTCTTCATTATTCTTCTTCTTGGGTTATAGACTCAACTTCTCCCTACACACTCAGCTGCAGAGTCTCTTCCTACTACTATGACCGAAGACACTTAGAATTATTCTTTATCTGCTACTAGATCATTACATTCATCCATCTTCTCGTTCACTATCTTTAAAACTTATAAACTTGATCTATTTACACAATCCCATCATCCACAGCCCATGGGTAGTCCAACATAACATTACGTTATATTGCAACGCTTAGGGAAGACAACGCTATGACTTAATATACATTTTGCGCTCCACGCCCGCAATTCACAGTCTTACAACATATTTGACTGAAACTTGGGCTTTGAGCCCCAAAACATGTTGTGGGGGGATTCCATGCCCAACAGGCCCCCGACACAAACATCATGACTCGTCCTCGAGTCACTCTATGGGCGCAGCGATATTGGCACGGAGTCCCTCCAATTGCTCGTGAACTATTTGAATGTTGGAAACGCACTAAGCCACTACCTGCTGTACCTGCTGCATTCTATCTTTTGAGCCCACTATTTGTGACGCGCTGTCCTGCACCTATACTTTCATCCCCTGAATCTGCATGAGCTTTCTAGCAATATCTACTGTGATTGTGAAGGCTTCTTCAATCCATGACTGAACGCATGCTTTGAGAATGGCTTCCTTATGGCCCACTGCATCTACCTGCTCTTTTAATGCCTTGGGTTGCTGCATCTTTCCAAGCCGCTTAGTAAGGACTGTTGTCTATGAAGTATCTTTGATGTTGTCATATTATTGCGGGACCTCGCATGCCTCTGTCTCGAGCTGCTGAATGTTGGGGTCCTCCTGAAACTTCATGAGGACCTCAAGTGCTTGTTTCGACATGTTGGTACAGTCGTGCGCTACACGTCCAATCTCTTCCATCCATTTTACAATAGTGTTTGCATGCTACTCTCTGACCTCTAGGGGAGTGGAAGGCTATGCCTTCAACCACAGCTGAACAATCTGGAGATTCAGCTCTAGCTGCACCTTTGCTGTTTCTTCTCTAGCATCGCAGACTCCACTTGCTAGACTATGAATCCACACTTCTACTGTTAAATATGTTGCGATAGCTAGCTCTGAGATGCGTCGACAAGCCTCATCTACTATCTGCACTAACTGTTTGTTCTGCAACACCAGATCATCACGCTACAAGATAAGCTATTCTATATTAATCTTCTGCTCTCTCAGAACCTAGATGACGTGGCTCTTCCTGGCGTGCATCTCTATTGTTATTCCATCCTATAGCTGATAGAGCATTTCTCAGGGAAGGACAACTAGATTAAGGCCAAGGCCTTTCATCATGCTAACTGTCATTCGGTCCATCGCATCTGCTGATACCAATGCTCCTTCTGGCAACACTGTTGTGTCGGCCATGCTTGCGTGTAACATCTGTTCTGTTGTTGAAGTGCCTAGTGTGATGTGGGTAGAAAGGATACCTTCCTGAGGGTGTCACACCTTTGAAAACTGTAGTTGCATCCTGAAGGCCCCCAACACATTCTACTGCTCGATCATGAAGTCTTGGAGTGCTTCACTAGTGACATCACGAACCGTCTCAATGATGTCATGGAGGTCACCTTCACTTAAGGTGATCAGGTCGATGACCAGCTTCAAGGCCTTGACCTTTTTCCTTGGAACCGATCTTTCTCTGGCGCGTAGCCGTTTGAGTTGTGTCGAGGTGGTTCCTAGGTCCATGCTCTCTTATGCAAGGTCTGTGTCCTTTGCCTCCCGTCCTGTAGACATTGCTCGGCCCCCGTTTGCTTTCACTATTGCGACCTCTACTATCTGCACCACTAATCTTGCTTCAGTTGCTTTCTATTGCTCTGTAGCTGCCTGTGTAGCTTCGCGATATGCCCTGACCTCAACTACCGCTTTTTCGTTATGCCTTTTCTTGGCCAGTTGGGTGACACGCTGCTTGGTACCATCCTTCCTTTTCTACACTGTTGTCTTATCCAACTCCGCCAAATCTTGGGTGCACCACTCAAGAGGTTATCATTCTAACACTGTAAAGATCGCATCGTCAATGGATTTTAATGGGATCTTTGTCCACTGTTGTGTCGGACCCTTTCGCACCGTGACGTAAATATTGTGCATGTTCACCTTGAAGTTTGAAAATCTCTGCAAACTATTGTGCAATGTGGGGGACAAGCACAACCTCCTGTTAATCCACATCCAAATGCTCGTGTCCATGAGGACCGAGAAGTTATTTGTATCGTGAATTCGCTTCACATCCTTGGTAGCCTAGAGCGATGCATACTTCATGACCTTTTGATAAGTCACACTTAATGCTTGGGAACTAACTGTCGTCTAGCAGTTCTCCCACTACCAGGAAGATGGACAAGAGAAACCATGCGTAGTTGAAGATCTTACCCTACTCTTGGGCATCCTTATTGTTGAGAAAAAATTATTCGCAGAGGAACTCAGCCCAGTTTAACTGGACCCCCTCCGTGCATTGTTCGGCGAAAGAAACTATCGGCACTGGTACTTCATCACCACAACATTTTATCATTACCTTGCCAGGTAGCATTTGGGTGGCTATACGCACCGTTTTACCCTTGATATTGTTGATGATGTAACCTCTCTTTTTCTTCTCGAGCTTATATTTTTTCTACATGGCTTCTGCGAAAGCCAAATCGCCGCTTTTTCCTGCTATCATCATGGGGTCCTTTCTCTTACGAGGACCAAGAAATTCTATGGATGAGATCTGCCATGATGGGAACAGGCTCCTCCAACAATAAGTACTCATCATGCACTAGGCAAGGCAGCTACCTGATGACAAAAATGGTGATGGATGCACGGTGAAATTGTGGTATCCATAGTAGATGAAACAACCTGACCTTGTCCACACTGTGCAACCATTTTGAAGGTTGTAATGTGATCACTAACCCCTTCATATTCTGTTTCATTAGGCTCTCTGTCTCTAAGTGTGGGAACTTCTCGCTATCCGTAAGGTTCCAATGTTCAAATTTCAGGGTAGGTACACATCCTAGGAGTGGACCCTGAAAGGTAATTCAATCAAGGAGGAGCGGTGTCTGGACTGCACTCTTTTTTGCATCCAGATCCCTTGGTACCTTAGCTTTCCCCTTTCGTCGAGGGACATACTCGGGCAATTTTGTTACAGAGCACATTGGTTGGATGTTCGCCTCCACATCTTCTTCTTCCTCTACCTCAGCAATCAAAGCCTGTAAGTCTGCCTCCACTTCATATGACTGAATGGCGAAAACCTTTCTCTTCTCCTCCATTGATAGCTTACCAAACCGCAGATTCCTCGGGGACATGCGAACTAGTCCCATTATCTACTTATCTTTCTTCAGTCTCTATGTCCGAGGGGATTTTGGGATTTCTGGCATGACCCCAGTATCTTTGGCAACATCATGTATCATATGGGTTGGCGCGGCCTTGCTGCTAGTTCCTTCTTCAAATCCCAAACCTACCCTCATATCCATCATCTTGTTTGTACTGTATGCAGTCTTTCGTGAACTTAGTGGATTAAATATCGCTCAACGCTCAAAATGCTCTATGCTCTTTTCAATCACTCAAGTCTCAAGTGAACAAGTCTTTGTTCATGACTAGACCCTAGAGTTTTATAATGCTTTTCGAATTCAAATTCAACCATTCCCTCCAATTCCGAGCCATCAATGCTTTCTTGGCGGTAGATTTTCCAAAATCGTGTCCATAACTGGTGTCTTAAATGTCTTTCGCTCGCTCCATTTTTCCTCAAACCAGACATCTCGTCATGAATAATGACATCAACAATCACTTCCCAGCCTAGTCACGTGGTAGTGCAACCCCCCATGTGTGGGCACAAACCTTGTGATATGCTGACTCTTCGCGTACCTCCCTTATCGTGCAGCTACCAAATAGACTCTTTTATAGTCCTACGCTCTCTTTCAACTACCCATAGTGTTGAGGCTGTGCTTCCTATGTCTAGTTAGGTGGTCGCACCACTGTTGTGAGGCTCCATCTTGCCTTCCAGTATAGTCCATAGAAAATTCTCAATCTCCCTCGCCACAGGTGGCACTGCACGCTCTAGTATACGTAGTGCATTCCCGCGATGATTGCATTTGGTGATATGTAGTCTGAGCCATGGCAGCAGACTAATTAATTCTTAGTGATAGTCTTCTAATTCATCCGTGTGATCAGCCACACCTTTCCTTGCCATCCTTGGTTTATCAACGATACATGCTTGCTTGATCTCATTTTCCAGCCTCTTGGACTCTGTGTCCATCAAAATGCTTTTCTTCTTTAGTTGTACCCTGTCCTTTTCAAGTTCACTTAGTCTAAAGTTCCCTCGTTGAATGGATTCCTGAAGTCTTATGTGTTCCACCTCCTATAACTGTGTGATGTCTTCATCCTGGGCTTCGCGCACTATCACACCTGCAGGTTATATTATGTGTGGATTCATTGTTGCATGCCCCTTAGAAATTACAGTCCCTATCCTATTTCTGAACCTTAGAATCATTTTTGCGGTCAGGGTTTTATACATGGTCCCATAGGCCCACTAAACTGCTAGTACACACAGGTCCCAATTAGTGCATTTCACCTTGTGAACCCTGTTCAGAACATCTCATACCTTGTCAAATGCTTCTCCATGGATAATCCTTGGTGCACTTCGCCTTTCCTACTATTGCGTTTTGTTCCGATTCTCTATTCTAGGAGTGGTGTGTGCTTGTGCAGGCTGCATGTCATATGTTTGTACCCATCGAGAAAGGTGGGCACATAAGTTGTTCTTCCCCTGGTAACCATCTCTCATCCTTAGTTGGGGTTTTCCAAATCATAGGCACATCATCTTGTTGCATCCATGCCAGTCCTCAAAACTCCCTTGATGTGTATGCTACCATCCTGTGGGCATTGCACGTAGTGCCCGTTTCAAAGCATCCAACCACTACTATTCCAGTACTGTGCTTTCAAATTTGTTTAGGAATTCATCCATCAATGTCAACCCATCATATGTAGGTAAATCCCTTATCTTTGTTTTCATGCAATGCAATGATCTAACCATCATGTTGCAATTAAGTGTTGTTACTTCGTACAGCCGATTCTGCCATCGCTCTACTTCATCTGAATTTGAAGTGTAGGAGCTTTCACGCTCCCATGAAATCCTTCCATCTATAGTTGGATTCACCCAATCCTATTCTCATGTAATTATCTTATAGATGAAATTGAGATCATTGTCACTATGATCATCGTGCACCAGTTCAGTGTATCACTCTCCTTCGGCTGGATCTAATGGTACTACTATGCGTAGTGACCTTCGGTGGCCTAGTCTATTCCTAGTAGCACAGGATAGGGATTGTTGCCATCGACAATCTCTATCACTTCAAAATTTTCTTTTACACTCGCACCTTGAATATCGACCGTTACCCCTTGCAATCTTCCCATGGGAAAGATCTTCTATTGGTTTGTCATTCGCAACTGAATAGGAGACCATTGTAGCGTGGGTCTGCCCATGCATCTCCATGTTTGTTTTAGTAGTACATTCACATCCAATATGAGATCCAAGATTACCTGATCCATTTCATACTTGTTGATTTACGCAGTCAACCTCATTTCCCTTCCCATAAGAAATGCATGCTTTCGAAGTTTTTAGACCACGCGCGGTTCTCCTGACCCCGCGCACCTAGTGATAAGTTCTTGTAGTCCTTTTACTGCCTTGCTATTGCGTAGCAATTTCATGCATGTCTCCAGAAAGGTAATAAGCATTAAAGGACCCATCCCTAGTTCTAGTTGATCCTTACTACATGAAGTGGAGGCCTTCGTGAAGCTCTTCTTAGCTTCCATGAATGTCTCCTTCGCATGTTGTAAATCAAATTCAGGTTCCTTTGTAAGACCCTTGCAAACCCACATGCTTTCTTCTGACTACTTACATTTATCATCGCCAGTGGTCATACCACTCTTAAGCATCATGTTTACATTCGGGTCTTCTTCACACTTCTCAAACCTCATCATCTATAAATTCTGAGTTAGAGGAGGCTAGAGTACCCATTTTTCACGTAACCTCGCTATCAATGTAGGGCATTCTTCTGCGTCATGAAAAAACTAAGTACAATACAAACATGATGTCCTTGTTGGATTTGTACAATCGCGGGCGTAGTGCCCTGGCCCTCTGCAATTGTAACAAATTAGTTTTTCGCGACCCCTTCATGGTCCCATTCCACCTCAACCTTGTCCGCGCCCTTGGAATTCAACACATGCCATTACTGTATTTGGGGAGAGAGCTTGTGTTTTGGTTTTCCCTTGTAGGTAGGAGTCCAATCCATCATTATTTTGTAGCTTCTGCAGGTGCATTCATCATGGCCTACTGATCTGTAGAAATTACAAAACAATTGTTGGGTCGTCTGCATATACTTCCACAATAGATGACAATTATCCATAGTGTGTTTTCCTCCTATCAGATAGATCACACACCATAATGCAAGCACCGCACTTGGTCCTACCTATGCCTCAAGTCTTAACAGAATCAACCCTCCTCTTGCCAAGTAATTTGCAAACACTGGACAGTGGTCCTTGTCATCCCCTTGGCCTTTGCATTTGATGCACCATAATTCCTCGTGTGCCTCTGGCCAAGGTGTCCTATCATGTTTCAAACTTTGCATATCTAAACACAAATTTTGCAGTTGTGCATGGATTTGTTGGACTCCCAGACTGGGGTCTTGTATAGGGGTCTCATGCAATCTCATTTCCATCTCCAAAACTTCAGCCTGGGTGGAAAGTTTTTGCTATGAAAACACCATTTTTAAATGTGATTTTAGTGATGCTACAAACCATGTGCGGTGTTGTCCATCTGTCAAAGTCATGGTGGCTTCACGAATCATAACCTTCAGCCTTTGGTCGAGATCCCAGGGGATCTCACCCTGGAGCAACACAATCTCCTTAAACTCGATAATTGATTGTGTCTCTTACTTTGGTCTGTTAAATTCCCTGTTCAACGTCGTCTATATTTCTATGATTCCTGTGTTTGGATGGTGATTAGAATGCTTGATGTACCATGTTAACACATGTTCCCACAACCCACTTACCAACGTAGCCTTCTTGATATTGTCATCCACTACTCCTTGTACTTCCCATACCGCCCTTACCACGAACCAGAATTGGTCAGGATCTTCATTCGCTACTCCTATAAATACCAGTAGTTTAATCCCACTTTTCATATTGTACTGCAGTGGTGGCAGAGGTGGGGTTGGTGGAGATGGGGGTCTTGAGGGTGAGACAAGTGGTGGTGTAGGTGGAGGTGGTAAGTGCAAAAACTGCTGCCTTATCAGATTGGCCGCACTTCTCAGAGAAACCTTCGTGAGCTCCTCCTCACTTTTCCATGAGGGTGAAATTAAGGGACTAGCTTCAAATTCTTCACTACCTCCGGATCTGTAGCTCTTCCCACTTAGCATAGTCCGAAAAATTAATTTATTCACATAACCTGGTTTTCACGCAATAGCATCTTAGTCCAAGTGTTCAAATATTTAATATACTTACCTCGCGGTCCCTTGAGGAAACGTCGCTCCGCCTCATTATAGCTGACAGTTGTATCTACCACAAACTCAACGATAAATTCTCCTATAATTTAGTCGAGGCAACGGTCCACAGCTCTTGCGATCGTATCTCCTGATGCTTCTAGTCTATGCATTATTTTAGGAGTCCACGCGATTGGTTTGTCAGGCCTACACCTTCCCTGACTGTCCACTAGCCTCACGATCCACTTATACAACTCAGAAGGAAAGGATACAAAGAAAATTTTGTGGATTTTCATATATAAGTAGTGCTCTAACCATTGTTTCTTAGATACTCGCAGATTTCTATTTTCATGTGCCGTGAAATCGTGAATCTTCTTGTCCAACCACCCTTCAATTTATTTCTTTTTTGGATTCCAGTGGCACAACATCATACATCCCTTATGTAGATCGCAGTGCCAATAATAGAACCATTTGTTGGATTGTATGGGCCTGACCCAGGTTCAGAGGGGATTTAGCCAAACAAATCCTGGTACTATTGGCTCTTTCAGCAATAGTCCACGGAGCGCGAACTAAGGTCTGACCTGAAGTAGTATGGAAGGGTGCTAGAACCAAGTTTCTGCACCCTAGAGATGTTTGATGGTTTTTAGGTGGTCCGCAGTTTGACCCTGCGCACCTGCCGCTACACACACCTATCTATACATCGCAGCCTGCAATGTTTCCTTCGTGTAGCTTTGTTTGAGGTGTGATCCATGTTATTACCCAAGTTCCTTATTATTAAACTGAGATTATCTCATTACATGTCTATATGAGCCCAATTATACTTAACAATGTTGAATATTCATATAAGTGCACGCGATAAACAAAATAGTGTAAATGCATAGAAAGTCATACAAAAATAGATACACAGTATTTAGAATCAAACTTCTATTTATTATTCTTCTTCTTGGGTTCTAGACTCAACTTTTCCCTAAACACTCAGTTGTAGAATCTACTAGGCCTCTGCGCACTCAACTGGAGAGCCTCTTGCTACTACTACGACCCAAGACACTTAGACTTATTCTCTATCCGCTACTAGATCATTACATTCATCCATATCCTCATTCACTATCTTTATAACTTAGAGCTTGACTCTATTTATACAATCCCATGGTTCGCGGGCCATGGGCAGACCGACATGACATGACATTACATTACAACACTTAGGGAAAACAACATTATGACTCAATATACATTTTGCGCTCCGCGCCCACAATTCACAGAGTATTACAACGTATTTTACCAAACTTCGGCTTTGAGCCCCAAGACATGTTGTGGGTGGTTTCCATGCCCAATAATCTGGCTTCAGGGTGAAAACTACAAGCGTGGCTAGACTTGTCTATGGTTAGGTGGAGAGTCCTTGTCCAAAACTCAGTTTCCATGCGACATTAAAGATAATTATATGTTTCTGGTACTTATATATTAATGAAATTATGCCGCATTTCTACCTGAAATGGTTTGGATTATTTTTAGACTATAATAATGTTGTTAATGTGATGAGCATGTGGATGCCTCTCTATGTAGAGATATCTTTATAGTTATGATAAATAAACATATATGTCACACCTCTAAAATGAACAATGTTGATAAACAAGTTGAACTAGAGCATGCATCTGCAATGGAATGAAGTGTTGTGTTAAATGCTCATTACCAAAGTCCATAACATATACTTTGCATAAAAATGTGCAATTTTGTATACAATAAAATAACATGAGTCATGTTCCTAAAACATAATATTGTCTTGGGGTAGATCCTTATTCATACTGATTAACAACACATATGTAAGTAATACAAATATTTCATCAAACTCCATAGGAAGTGAGAGGATCCATAAGGATCTCGAATAAAAAATTTGAAGATTGCAAACAAAGACCCTTTTTATTAACATGAAATAAGTACATAAGAGGCCACTCACTTGGCAAGATTTATAGATATACATGGATGTTCCTTTACCAAGCTATAAGCCTCTAAGAAAGTGGAAAAAGTGTTGAGTCAATGTGGGAAGTGTTATCTTGCATTTAAGTGTAGTAATAGACAAAACCCATGCTAGTAGGCTTTACTAGCATTGCATTATAAGAAACCTAGATATGTTCTTGTTACATCACGGTGTAGTTAGACTGGCAGTGAAAGTATCCACATATCACCATGGATCTACATATAGGCCTTCTTTCATATAAATGAGGTGGATATCTTTGAAGAGTTCATGTGAAACTAATGGTATGAAAGGGTTGTAGGAACACTTATTTCAGCATGTGTGGGATTCCCTATCTGATAAATGGGAATGCATAAGCAATAGGAACTCCCTAGAGTTTGATTGGCTCAATCTCAGGAGGGTAGCACCTTAGGGAACCTAAATAAGCCATTGCCATTGGCACCAAGTACTGGCATTGATCAAAAGGTATGTATGAAATTATCAAACCCTTGCATTGATCAAACCCATGGCCATGGAGACTCTTCATTAACGAGACTCTATTTTTCCTTTAACGCAATTGGATGAGAAAGTGACAATGTGACCTAGAGGTATATACCCAAAAGATTTCCCCGAAGCTATATGTGGTGCTGTTATGGGATCAACCAAGATGATGTTAGTCGAGATGAGCTGGTTGATATTCCTTCCAAAAAGTCCTATGATTTGTTGGTTGTGGACCCTCCTAGCAGGTCAGTAATAGGATGATGCAATGAGCGGAGGCCGTTACATTAAATAGGGCCTAATACACACACACACACACACATATATATCTCTGTGTGTGTGTGTGTGTGTAGATAAGCATGTATAGTAGTAGCTATAGTTGTGGCGCCCTTATGACGAGTTGGGAAGTCAGGTATAGTTAGAGGAAAATAATAAATAAATATGGTTTACCCCATTCCTCGAAAAGTATGAGCTATGTGTGATGTTACACATCCTTTGATACAACATCTGCTCCCAATCCATTCTTACCTACATTTTTACTTCTCAATTTATTTTCTTGACCCCTTAAGCGTTGGTGCAGTGTTGGGTGCCATAAGCACCTATTTGGCTGCCTACTTGCAAGCTTTGACAAGAAAAATGAAATGTCTTTGTACGCCCTCAATTCTTTTAACATATTTTGTTACAACATCCATTGTAGCAACTTCCTGTGTAATGGTCACTATTTCAATAGTTTCAATAGTAGTAGTTGTTATGTCATCAACGTTTACAGTATCTTCAACATTTTGAATAGTAATTGCTGTTATAACATCAACCTCTACAACATTTTGAACATATTTAACATTTAAATATTGTTATGCCATCTATTTTTTCAACTTCTATTGTATAACAACTTCTCCTCAATCCGTTGTTACCTATGTTATGATTACGAAATTTTTTTCTTTATCCCCTAAATGTTGGTGTAATATTGGGTGGTAGGAACACCTATTTGGCTCCCCACTTTCAAGCTTTGAGAAGAAATATGAAATGGCTTAGTATTAAAACATATGTTGTTACAACATCTACTGTTACCACATCGACCCTTACAACATCTGATTCTCAATCCATTGTTACCTATGTTTCTGCTTGTCAATTTGTTTTCTTGATACCCCAAGTGTTGTTTTTGTGTTGGGTGGAAAAAACACCTCTTTGGATGCCCACCTTCAAGCTTTCACAAGCAATATGAAATGGCTTTCTACAACCCTATTATTACAACATCTATTGTTACAACATTTGTTGTTAAAACATCTACTATTATAACATCCACTGTACTGGTCACTATTTTAGTTGTTTCAAATGTAGTGGTTGTTATAGCATCAAATTTTACAATAGTTTCAACATTTCCAATAGTAATGGGTGTTACAGCATCAACTATTACAACATTTTCAACAAATTTAACAATGACATGTTGTTATGGAATCTGTTTTTACAACATTTTCTTCTGAATCCATTGTTACCTATGTTTATGCTTCTCAATTTGTTTTCTTCATACCCCAAGTAATGGTGTAGTGTTTGGTGTAAGAAACACCTCTTTGGTTGACTAATTTCAAGATCTTACTAGAAAGATGAATGGCTTGTTGTTACAACACCCGCTATTACAACACCATAGTTAAAACTTATTTGAATTTTTATTATCATATGTGCACTTTGATATGATGTAACATAATTATTGTTTCATCTCAGATGTTGTAATATTATATATATAACAAATAAATTAATTATTGCATGAAATAAATAATAAATTTCCATTCTAAATGTGTTTTCTTTGCATAACAAGGATCTTCCAAAAGATTTGAATGATCCTCATCACATAAATCCATATCGCATTGGATTTGATGCTGAGATGGAAGATGATGCTCATGATGACATAAGTCCAGGTGACAAAAAGGCCGATGCCGATATAAAATATGGTTATCATCACCATCATCATCATCATGGTGATGATGATCATGAGGCAGTTGTTGGTAGCAACTAGTAACATTCATGATCATATAGACTGCATCATGGATCACCTTTAATAGATTGTTATGATGTTGATTTTCATGGTTCCTAACATACATATCATGTTCATAGCCCCTTGTACCATATTATTGAGTCGTATATTTTTCGCATGTATCATTTTGACTTATATTATTTGGACATGATTTATCATATTGACTTGTATCAGTTTGTCTTACATAATTTATCATTTTTATTTATATCATTTATACATGATGTATCATTTTAGCTTGTGTGGATTGTTCGCCATTCGTCATTTTCACATGTTTTTTAAATCGATGGGTATATTTTATTACTCACCCTGGAATCTGACCAGTGCCATTACATTCAAAAGCATCACAATTTGTAGAGTCCGAAATTGCTCTAACTAATATCTTTGGCTATGCGGTAATGCTTTTTCTAGATTTACTACATCATTCTTCTGGTAATTTCTCCAAAATACGCCATTAATAATTATATACCTATATAACATTAAATACCTATTTATATGGAATTAACTACGCACTTACCTCCACATTGTTTGGCCACATTCCTCCATAGCAGCCTTGTCCACTTCTTCTTGCTAGAATGGCTCTCCTACTACTTGTTGCCCCTGCTCCTACTGCAACACCTATTGAGAGGGAAATAGTAGAGGGAGAGCCTCTCCCTCACCTATCACCATATCCTATTCATCAATGTCAGTGAGGCCAAACATTTCTCTTAACATGAAATAGTTTTAGTCTTCACCTTGACCTCATTGTTATCCACCTTGTAATCAATATTTTATATCTTAGGTATCATTAACTCCACCACCACTTGCATAATTTCAAAATATTTCTGCAGACCTTCCACCTGAACCATTACTAGGGTGAAATGAGATAGAGCCTCAAAAATTATTCACGCATATCCTATAGATCATGTCTGTGATTGCTTTCTTCAACTGTTGGTCAGCCTCATATGAGGACCCACCAGCACCATTTCCTGACAAGGAGGCTATATCTTCATCTTGGAAATTATGTATGGAGAACCACCATGTGTGAATTATGTACAACCATCCTCTTATAGCTAGAATTAACTCTAAAATGATAGCAGAGGGAGTCTCTTTGAGTTAAATGTTGCTCACATTCATTGCACACCCTGAAAACAATTGTGAATTCATTGCTTCTTGGTCTATCCCATAAACATGCACAATCGAACTAAGATCTTATTCATCTACCACAAAAATATCAAATCCTTCACTTCTAACATTCCTTAATTATTTTTCGACTACATCCGAATTTTCCACGTAATTGGCATTAATCCTCATGTTTAACCTTTTTTTCAATGAATGGAGCATCATTATACTAGAGCAATCACTGATGAGCTTTTGTACTATGAAATGAATACCAAATTTATGCAACCTATTATTTGTATTACCCTCTGTAATCACCCTTAAGCATATTTAGATCCTCAGGTTATGATAAATCATGGTATTTAAAATATAGTTGTTCTATTTCCCTGCTGCATTAACTCACCTTGAACCAAATTGATGTCTTTGTTGCCTTGATCATCCACCAAAGTATTTTTCTCTCTCATTATATGATAGAGCTCCAAACTTTCAAATTTACAGATGATCAATTATATTCATAGTAGATTTAGTCTTGTATTTGGGTCATTGGAATGATTCAATTTAATACATTTTTGAATTATAATGAGAGAGTATCTAAATATATTTAATTGGAGGATTCCTCCAGCTACTGCCAACTTCAGCCCTTTCCATAGGCCTATTTATTCTTCCCATTTATTTGAGGTGAACCCTAGACCCCACACAATTATTTTTTAACCTTTCTATTGGGGAAAAATTTAACCCCTCCCACTCATTCCCCCCCATAGTTCCTTTTGGCATGTTATTGATCTACTAGTATAATGAATTCCACTTGTTTTAGTTATATATCATGATGATCTTGTCAGTATTGACTCGTCAATTTTTATATGTTGGAAGTGGCTAACGATTTTGATGCATATTTATTACATATGAAGGTTTTGATTTACTTCTCATGCTAGATGTTGTCAAGTTCACTTAAATTATAGATATTTGACTTGCTTGTTTTAGTTATAGATTATGATCATGTTATAATAATTATCTTGTTGTTTTATATATACTAGGTGTTGTAAATTTTATTTTGATGGAGATATAATAAGTACAATAATGTTGTTAATTTGTATGGATGCTTGTTTCCCTAAAAATAGTTTATAAATGTTATCTTATAAAAAAATTCAAATGCATTCATATGATGTATAGCCATATAACTTATTTAAGAGACCTGATATTAAACTAATTAATTTGAAATAAAACACATTAATTTAATTGTGTGCAAACCAATAATATTTTTTTGGAAGAAAAAAAGAAGCAACAATGGAAGCTAAATTAGAATACAAATTGGAAGCCACACTATAAGTAAAATGCGAAACAATGCTAGAAGCCAAACTAGACATATCTCTAGGTGTTAAATCTAGTGCTATTTTTGACACTTGGAAGCAAGAAAGGAAAAAATAATGGAAACCAAATTGGAAGCCACAATGCAAACAAAAAAGGAAGAAAAATTGGAAGCCACACTAAAATTAATACTGTAAACAAAATTGGAAGACACACTGGAAGCAAAATTGGAAGCCACATTAGAAGAAAAACTAGAAGAAAAATCGGAAGCCACACTAGAAGAAAAATTGAAAGAAAAATTGGAAGACACACTAGAAGCAAAATTGGAAACCACAATAGAAGAAAAATTAGAAGCCACACTAGAAGAAAAACTAGAAGAAAAATTGGAAGCCACACTAGAAGAAAACGTTGAAGCTACACTAGAAGAAAAAATCGAAGAAAAACTAAACATTAAACTGGAAGCCTAACCCAAAGCCAAATTGGAAGCAAATCCGGGCATTATTTCTGACGCTAAAATGGCCTATTCCCAACTCTATTCCCGCTGCTCTTTATTGCGCTATTCAATGCACTATTTATAGAACTATTCTTGCTACTACTTACAACATTATATTCAATGCAACTTCAGGCACAACTCTAGGAAATTTTTTGGGAGCTATTTGTGACACTATTTTTCCACCGCTAATCTAGGTGTTATTTACGATGTTATTTCTGGAGAAATTTATGACGTAAAATATGGCAGTATGATAAACATACCATGCTAGTCCCATTTTTGTGCCAAGAAAGGTGTCCAATTTATGAACTTAAAAACACTAAATTCCAACATCATTTTAGGCACTATTTTGCTATTCAATTGTAGTTCTATGTTGTTGGTTCATTGAAATAGTTGCTTAGTAGTGGGGTAAGTGGGGCCATGACAATGGATTTTTAGATAGTGGTGCCACAATGATTAGCTTAAAAAAAGAACTCTATTGAGAGAGGTTTCAATCAAAGGTTTGGGTAGGGCCTATAATTTTATTCCTTTCATCCTTATGGAGTTTACTCGCTCTTCAATATTATTATGCTTTCAGAATTCTTTAACTCTCAATAATGAAATTTATTTTTAAATTTTATGGACTAGTAGTGGAGGGTAAGGACTCTATAGCCCCAAGGATAAGAGTTTTAGGTGTTCTCTTTGATAAAAATGCAAGGTCCAACATTAGTACTTGTTCCAATACCTCCACGTGTCAACTATGGTGACTCACTTCTACCATTAGCCATGCTACCTAATTACCTAGGAATTATAGGGTAAACATCTCGAGTGTTTCTTAATGCATTATATGAGCAAGAGATTTGATCCATTTATCTAAATCTAGTTTTCTGTAACCAAGGGGAGTTTCAATATACCTTAGGGTACATGGAATTAAAATTTCAATTATAAGTGTTGTCTAATGTGGAATTAGTTCAAGGGACATCAAGTGAGGTTAAAAGATTTTCTAACTAGTTGAATTTGATTATAGTTCTACTAGTATTATTCCCGAACAATAAATTTACCTATTTAATGGTAAATTATTGCATTATTTATAGACATTAGAGTACACATATCCTAAAAAAAATTATCGAGAAAAATTTAGCTCACAAATGTGTTATGATACT
>APFE030859980.1:89437-102986 GCA_000404065.3 Pinus taeda | reverse complement strand
AATTTGACTGTTTTACCACAACATTTTTATTAGAGATTATTAAACTTATTTTCTTTAACCTTGATAGTTTTGTGTGAATATTAATTATTTTTATCTTCCTTTAGTTAGATATTTCAATCAAACAATATCAAGAAACAAAAACAACAAAACATGACACAAATATAGGCTCTTAACCACAAAAAAAACCTCCAAAGGAAAACCTCGAAACTCTTATCTTCTTAAATTCTTCTTCAAATGAGATACAAAGACCCAATCCCTAGACAAAGTCCTTCTCCTAATATCAAGCTAGACCTTCCTCAAGTCCTTTCTTGAAACTGCACCAAACCTCTACACACTTCAACTATGACCTTCTGACTACAACCTACTCAACCTGCAACATTGATCCTGCAATGTTGGCCTTGTACATCCTAAGAAAACATTAACTCGACCTCCTTATAGAATCTTAAAAGAGAAATACATCTCTTCCTAAGGTCAAAAGGTTTAGACAGTTTCCTTCCTCCCAAATATAGGATGTTGCACTTTGTCCTACTGCAACTTTGTGTTGCAACTTCGCCCTCTTCCTGCATCCCATAAACCGTAAAATTTTGCACTTGTGAGAGAGCTAGAGCCCAAAATCCAATAAATTTTGTACTTATTCCTTCTTCTTTACCTTCAATGTCCTTCTTGTAGCTACCTAACAATATTTTGAACTTTTTCTTGCAAATCAAACTTGTTGAGTGAGTATGTCTCCAAATGTCAAACTGCTCTTTATATAGCCTTCAAGAGGTAAAAATTCCCTCATTTAGGCCGAATTGAGGATCTGAGGGCTGAATTGTACTCTTCAAGATTCAAAGACTCTCTAGACTAAAAAATAATTGTTTTTACAATTACAAATTTCCGGGAAGGGTCTTATAAACATGATCTTGACTTCTTTGGCTCATGATAATAAATGCTCAGACCTAACAAACCCTAGAAGCATGAAGAGCATGTTTTTAGCTAGAATAACATCATTAATTAGCTTGAAACTCATGGTTTAATAATAATAATTGTATTTATTCTTTTCATGTTTGTTACATAGGATACATATTAAAATAAGTAAACAATTATGAAAAGTGAATCTAGTCACATTTTTGAGCATTCACTCTTATGTAGGAAGGAATTCATAATTATACAAATAGTACCACATAATATATCAAACTAAACAGTTCTCACAAAGACTTGGATTGATAAACCATGCTATAAGCATCATCATTATGACCAACAATATCCTTGAGGCGTAATTGGAAGAACTCTTCTCTATTTGACAGACTTATACTAGGAGGCTTTATGTGTGATACCGCACTACCTCTCTAAGGCACATACCCCATCGAGATGTCCACAAGGAATGTCCTTTTAGGACTATTCTTATCTTATATCTACAATCCAGAGACCTCAAGGAACATTCGTCCGCTTTGAACACACTTATCTTGGATACCTGTCACATCCTCAAAGAGTGTCAATCTCTTTCCTTTCTTGGATGTTACATACTTAAGGAAACCACATATGCTTATCCAATCATTTAACATTCTCTATTCATCACCTAAAGAGGAGAAGGAAAGTGTGGTCTCCAACATCACTCTATCTCAACTAGAGGGGACATCCCTACTCTCCTTTAGTCTCAAGAATATAACCTTGCACCTATAAAAGAAGACTCCTTTACACCCTCTTAAAATCAAAGAAGATATAGACTTCCTTACTATTTGGGAAGTCACCATCACAACCCTTACATATCTTCTTCATAAGAGTATCAACTACCAATGCTTCATAGTTTCCTGACTCCCTCTTTCCTCTACATCATCACACTTTATTTCTTTCAAGCTTTCATGGAGCCACCTTTACTCTTTTATCTTGTCACAAGTTCTAGGCCAATATTCTCTCCTAAATTTCTTGTTTTATATGAAGGCATCACATTGGGACTTCCAAAAATTCAAGTTAATCATGTCTTCTTATCGAAAGTTATCTTCCTTTGACCATCAACTTATCTTTTCACACTTCTACCATTCAATCTCAAGATGTCTATATCTTCACCTCATTGTTGCCACATACCAAATACTGAGCTTCCCTCCATAACTTTCATCGATATAGTTGAACTTACCTAATATGCCATCATATATTCGTACAACATTCTTCCAAGTAGTAATAATATGTTAGCAAAAACATAAAAAATTAGAATTACCTGACCATGACAACCTTCTCAACAACATCCCTATCGACCATCTCCACTTCAAACATCCTCAATGCATTAGAGTGCCCAAGGATGAAACTTTATTATGAAGTTACATTGTTTTCTTCTATAGATTACCCACGATGTTAACTATTTACTTCATATTCTATAGAAAAGACTAAATTCTTTTATGCATATTTAAGCAAGTCAAATCCTATCATATATCCATGTACTTCAGCATATTTCATAACCAAATTTTTCTCCCCAAGATTCTATACACATGAATCTTGTCCATATTTTTGAATGTCGCATGCATTCCTATCCTTTCATCCTATCATCTAGATATTCATATATCCCACAAATGGCTTGCATCTTGACACATTTGATTTCGTAATCCATTTAATCGTATTGATTCCGCATTACATGAAATGTCTACTAACATTTTTCTATGTGTTTCCCAAAGACCTTCCAAAATTATGGTCCTTCCTGAGTCATGATGATTCAACTATGCAGGATGATAACTTCTAACATAATGTTAGACAATGTTTCGATGATCATTATGAAAAAAGTTTTAACTATCCAACTATTTACATGATAGGTACGAAACAACTTAATCATGTTATAAATTCTAGACATGCTACTATCATACTATTCATTCTATCATGTTATGTAAAACATACTATCTTAAAATAAAGATTAAATTTCACAAAGAACTCCATAATTAGTGAACCTTCTTTAGTACTAAATATAATTCACTTCTTCATTATTTTCCTTCTTCTCAGGTGCTCCCACTTTTTCAACTACATGAGCTTCACTCCTTTCCTTTCTCTTAGTGTTCTACTTATTTAGACAGTCCCTCCCAAATCGTCCAAATTCATTGCATCCAAAACATTGCACTTTGGACATGTCTTTCTTATTGGAATTACAAAAATTTCTATTTTTACGCTTCTTGACTCACGCTTCAGATTTCTCATCTAATTTACTATCATCTTTAACCTTGATCCTTGATTCCTCCAACATGAATTCTCCCGATAACTCATCAGGGGGAGTTGAATCCCTCTTGGAGTAGATGATTGTTACAAAGTTGGTCCATTCTAGCAGAAATTGATTTAGTACACATATGTTTACTTAAAAATCAGTGATTGGTTCCCCAATTCCTTACAAGTCGTCTCTTAACTGAGAGAATCTCATGAGGAAGGATGCCACATACTCATCTTTTGACTTCTTCATTTTGTACAACTTGTTCCTCAATAACATCTTTTGACCTGTCGTACTTACGAAATCTAAATTCACTAACTTGTCATACAGGGGCTTAGAAGTATTCAAATTTGCAACAAATGGAACAAGATAACCCTTAATTGATTCAACTGTGATCATTTGAGCTCTGAATTCCCTTTCTTCTACTGTGCTAGTTATTGTGTATTATCTTTCTTATGTTAATTAATTTATCCAGTAACATATCACGTTAATTATTATTTTATGAGTTTCAATTCAATAATGTTCTTCTGTGCTAGATAGTTTAAAGCCCCAATGAGCTTATTACTTCCCTTGTAGAATGAACCCATATGAATTGAAAATCTAAACATAGTGTACTAATATGGTACTTACTTGATAACCAATATTATTCTTGATGATGTATCCAAACTTCTTAATCTTATCATGACCTTTGGAGACTTATTGATGATGTCATTCAAATATGTTCCTGAGGATTATTCCACCAACAACTTCCAAGATTAATGCCTTTAAAATAGACTTCCTTTTTGTGAGATAACAACCCTCCTTGTGATATTAATGTATTATTAATTTTACTCTTTGTAGAAACCCTAGATTAGAAGGGTCTTTAATGAGTCATTTAACTTGATCCTTTCAAGAGATGATTTTCCTTGTAGTCTCCCTCTTTCAAGCTTTGATCTCTTCCTATCCCTTCATCAACAATTCTTTCAGGTGTCCTTCCATGTGCATTCCTTGTTCACCTTTTCTCCGATACGATGTTAGAAAATGATAAATGACATCTTATTAAACTTATTTTCTTTAACCTTGATACTTTCTTTTTAATCTCAATCTTCTTTATGTTCCTTTAGTTAGATATTTTCACTAAAAACTGTCAAGAAACAATAGATATGGACACAGATAAAGGCTCTTAGCTAAGGAAAAACCCCTCTAAGGGCAAAACCCATAAACCCTTCTCTTCTTAGAATCTACCTCAAATGAAATACAATGACCCAATGCCTAGATCGAGTCCTTCTTGTAGTGACAAGTCATCTCGTCCTCAAGTCCTTTCTTGAAACTTCACCAAACTACTACAAACTACAACTTTGACCTACCAGCTACAATATTAATACTCGACCTATAACTTTTACCCTACCATTTTAACCTTGTAGCTGCTAAAGAATCCCTAATTCATCCACCTCCTAGTAAATTCCAAGTGCATGACAAGTCTTCCTAAGATTAGTGAGGTATAGACAAAGTTTCACCCTCCTAGCTACAAGATCTTCGACTTCGTCCTACTCTGATTTTTTCATGCAACTTCAACCTCTTCTTCCAACAAAAAAACCCTAGCATTTCACACATGTCAGAGAGATAGAGCCCAAAAACCAAGCAATTGCGTCCTTCTTCTTCTTGACCATCAGTCTCATTCTTGTCGCTAGCTAAATATAAATTGAAATATTTCTTGTATATCGAACTTCTTACGTGAGTATGCCACCCAACGAAGTCAAATTTCTCTTTATATGCCCTCCAAAGGGTCAAATTTCCTCCTTTAGCCCAAGTTGACTATACTAAGGCTCGCTTGTACTCTTGGATATTCTAGGAGTTTCTTGACTCACAAATAAATATTTTTAGAATTACAAATTTCTCGGATGAGTCTTATAAACATGATGTTGACTTATTTGAATCATGAGAATAAATCATAATACCTAACAAACCCTAGAAGCATGAAGAACATGATTTTGCCTAGAAGGGCATCAATAATGAGCTTGAAACACATGCTTTAATAATAATAATTTTATTTCTTCTTTTTCATGTTTATTACATAAGATACATATTCAAATGAGTACAACAATTATGAAGATGGAAACTAGTTATATTTCCCAACATTTTGTAGAATGCAATCCTATGATGGTAACTATACTGATTTGATGCTATAATTTACAAATAAATTGTAATATTCATGCTATAATTTTTAAATATTTGTGGAGTGGTTTTGATTCTTAACCTATACAAAAACCACTGACAATTAAAATATTTCAAAATAGATTATAATGACAAAAATTAACATATTTATCATCAATTACTACGCACCATAATTTAAGAAAGCCTTTGTATAAAACATGCATAATAATAATTTGTAAACAAGTATACTTATCATGCAAATAATTATTTATGTGTTCCTCGTCAATTTAATAGGTAGAATTAAAAATGTAAATGTTCATACTTGTTAGTGGGTTTTAGCCTTCAAAATTTATACAAGTCGTTGTGGGAGGGTAAGAAATTAATTTCTTCACTATCAATTTATTAATCCCTACAAAAGTAAGATTACAGTATTGGATTTACTTGTTTATTATTATCAATTTAGCATTAAGTAATAAAAATTATAATTTTTAATTTTAAAAAATAAATGTGAAATAATCAAATTTCTATAATTACTTAGCACATACTCATTTCATATTTCTAACTTAATCAAATATTGAAAATATCCATTTCCCTCACTCTACCATATTCATATTGAATTCTGACTCAAGCTCAATTTGGAAAACCAATCCAATGATTTTAAATTAATTTGGAATAAAATGTTCATAGATATATTTTATATATATATATATATATATTATATATATATATATATTTATCAAAAATAAAAGGCTAAACTAGTGTATCATTATTTTATGTTATCTTTGTGTCCTTAAAATTATTAGATTTTGACCCATTTTATTTTTATTTTATCAATTATAATTCACTTAAATTTAATATTTTTTTGACTTATTTAATTTCAATTCATAATCACATTTCCTAAATGTTATTTTTATTGTAGCTTCAAGTTCCGGATTGTCCACAGTTTCAACTTCATTCTACCGACGTTTCAAACCCCAAAGGGGGTCCATCATCAGGACAAATCAGAAAGATAAGATGAATGAAAAGATTATTTTCATTTTTGTATTTTCATATTTGTATTATACTATATGTGTCCATGTCATTATTATTACATATATAAATAGAGTATATACACTAAAAGTTGTGTTTTTCGAAATTTCCATGAATATTAATTCGATTAATATCTAGTCCCAAAATAACATTTCCGTTACCCAATAAAATATATTTCTTACTAAAATGGTGCAGCCTTTATTATAAATTAATATAAAAATATTGTAAATTTATTTAGGCATAAAAATATTATCTTTATACGCAACATAGTTACATAGGTATATTATATTTTTAATACAAAATGTAACATATTATATTACATAGTTACATAGCGTCTATTTATATTTTTAATACAAAATGTAACATATTTATATTTATGTGGTCTTTAATATTAGAAAACAATAGTGAGTATTTATAGTCGGTCGGGGTTCGTGTTAAGGTTCAACATTGTCAAAAATATTGTGTTTTAAAAAACACTAGGCTTTGAAGAATTGTAGTAGTGAACAAGAAAACAAGAGAATTATAGTTATAAAGAAGAAGAGAACATTAAATAACAAAAAGTTTTAAAGAACTATAGTAGTGACCAAGACAACAAGAGAATTATGGTGGTAAAGGAGAAGACAATATGAAAACTAAGTAGCATGAATTTGTGTGACTCTTGCGATTGATTTATATGAATATTATGATGAGGTCATTTCTTTGAAACACTTGTTCAATCATGTGATGCAAAAGTATTAGAGAGCTAATACATTAACATCACCTCCTTGGTTTCTTAATCTGTCTTATAGTGTGAATGATGAAGAATGATACAATGGAGGGGCTTCAGAGTGGATGTGGATTTATTGGGCTTAGAATTGGGATGCCAATTTAAATAGTCTACTTAGCTCTGAACTTCTTCCCCTTCTTCAAGTGTGAGCAATAGGTTCATTGATTTATTAGGTGAGGAATGACGATCTTGCTTGAGTTGTCTTTGCTATATAATTTTACCTCAAGAGCTATTTGTGGTTTGGTATTTGTTATAACTCCCATGTAGAAGTTCGGTAATAATGGAACATGTGAAATGCATAAATGGTTGTTTCATGTCATGTGAGTTCAATGACATGATGAAAATAGTCACACATAGTCAAATGGAAATAGTAAAGGTGAAATGTAGTGTAATAAATTTGACTATTCATTAGAATAAGTTGAACTATGAGTTTGATAGATTAGCTTACAAATGTAGTGTAATTAATTTGACTATTCATTAGAATAAGTTGAACTATGAGTTTGATAGATTAACTTACAGGAAATCTATGTTAGGACTTCTTGTGTAGTGGACATAGATATGCACATTCTAGAAATTCAAGAATGTCATAGAAAGGTTGAAGCATTCATGGGAGCTCAATGTAGGAAATCCTTGGATCTTAATATGTAGGTGAGATATCTAAAGTTGTTAGTTAGAACAAGTGTGGCTCATCCATATGTATAAGAAATGTTGTTGCATCTCCCCCTTTTGAGTGAAGAAAATTCTAGTAGGTGTCCATGTATGGCTTTGGAGAAACAGTCATACAAATTCTCCCAAAATATTTCATTGTGAAATTGAAGTTTAGAACAACCTTTTCATTGTATTTGAAGAAAAGGTGCTTTAGTGAAGTTCGAACTGAATGAAAAGAAGACACATAAGCATACACATATTATAAGCGCATAAATTAGTATATTAATTTCAAACTTGTACATTAAGATTAAATAAATTATATCATCTTATTTTTCTTACTCAAGAAATATGTAAAATATTATATTTACCAAACTCGTAAAGAATGGATCAATAGAAATAAATTGTTTAAGAACCCCTCTTAACTTTATTTTTACTAGTACACAAACTAAAATTTTGTTAAAAAATTATCCCTAACTCTAGTGAACCTTAATCATTTTTCCCATATTATCTTATTTCCATTTTAAAATATTCTCTATCTAAAATTCAATTAAATCCTTCACCATTTTCTAAATAAGCTGTTTGAGAACCTTTTTCAGTTTGTTAAAATTCTATATAATTTGGAATTCTCACATTAGTGAAAGCATTTTTGTTAATTTTAAAATATTGTCAAAACTAAAAAAATATAGTAAAAATTACATCATTAGAGCAAAATTCTCATTTTCGAGATATTTCTTTTATATTATATATTATATTTATTGAAGCCTTCTCCGAAGATATATATTTTTAATTTAATTATTTTCTATTAACAAATTTAATGTGATTAGGAAGATTTACAGATTGTTTAAGAGATATTTTGTTTACATATATATAATTTATATATCTATTTATAACTGTTCTTCCAATCATTTTTTCTAATTAAAAATAAGTTAGTAAATATTACATCATTAAAGACAAAATTATAGTTGTAGAGATGTTTGTTTATAAATATATATATCTATTTATGAAGCCTTATCTCAAATATTATATTTTTAACTAATATATTTTCTAATTAACAAATTTAATGTGATGAGCAGGATTTAAAGATTGTTTGAGAGATATTTCGTTTATAAATATATATATATATATGAATCGTTCTTCCAAAATCTATATTTTTTAATTAAAAAATTTCATCTGATGGGCAGGATTTAAAGTTGACCACATAATCTTCATTGTCTCCATAATCAAAATAAACGAATAAGGGATTTGGAAGCCAGGCTGATACAAATTTTCATTTCTAATCTTTGTCGATGTAATTTTCGATATGTTTCTGTATGGCCTAGCCATGCCTTCATGTGATAAAGGATTTGGTTCAATTCACCTCACTGTATACATTCAGTTTTTGTCCGATGCCCAATACCTAAAATTTTTATTACATCTGAGCTCTTAAGTATTAGCTTCAAGCCATGCATGCACTCACATACTCATAGGAAAACTTGAGCACTCATGGTTCTCGCTAGGTATACGTTTAGGGTTTGCGTACTAGGCCTGGGAATGAAGTCTTAGGATCAACACTTTGGTTGCTTAAGTAGGAAGGTGTTTACTTGTATATGTCACAAGAAGAAGAGAAAACATCACATCATTCTAGTAATGGGCATTTCCAAAGCCATCATCCACGTCATTTTGAATGTGCAGATTGGTAAACTCGAATTTAGAAATTAGTTTTGATTTGTATGTAAAGTGAGGAACTCTGTAAATCTTATGTGTAAATCTTAGGTCTTTTATCACGAGACTTTTAGATTTTTTTTGGATTTATATACCTCTTAAATATTACCACCATCGCTAATAATCTTCTAAAGAATGATTATATAAATATTTCCATGTGCAAGGTTCAATTATCACAATGTGAACTGTGTCCATTTTCACAAATTGTTTCATCCATGTCATAATTGGTCGGGGAATTTATAGTTCCTATGTTTTTTTTACTTGCATGAAATACGATCTGCCAATTGTCATTATTTCGTCGAATCAGATACATAATACCTAGCATGTTTTTTTTTACAGTTTGCATGAAATACGATCTGCCAATTGTCATTATTTCGTCGAATCAGATACATAACACCTAGCACGTATTTTTTTACTGTTTGCATGAAATACGATCTGCCAATTGTCATTATTTCGTCGAATCAGATACATAACACCTAGCATGTATTTTTTTACTGTTTGCATGAAATACGATCTGCCAATTGTCATTATTTCGTCGAATCAGATACATACTACCTAGCAATTAGTTCTCCATCCAAAATTTTGGTGGCCAAATATTGCCATGCTCTTACGCTTTATTATTATCCACTTTCGAATAGTACTTTCCTAAAGACGGATATACCTGTGCGTTCAATTTCAATATTCCGAGTCCCACTTTTGTTTAACATGATGCTCTTGTCTATATATATCACGCCAAAATCACGTACGAATTATATCATTAATTGGAATTCTAACTTTTCTTTGTGCGGGTATATTTATGAATTTGGTGAATTTTAAAATAACCCATATCATTACATTTTTTTTCTCTGAAATATCAAATTCAATTTTTTTTTGAATTGGGTGATATATTAATTAAATATTAACAATTAATTTGTGTATTATTTTCAAAACCAAATTACAAGACACATAAATAGTGCTCAGGAGAACTGATTTCACTCAAGGAATTATTTGTTGAGAAAATATCTCAACAAAACTCAACAACCAACAAACTAATCTTAAATGTTTACTACTGTAACTTTTATTTCCAAGTCCCCTTTAATGCCTAGATTCATGTCATTACAAAGATTATTAGAAAAGTCATATAGTTACATCTATCTTAGCGGTCTTCATCAACACTCACATCAACTCTAGAACCACACAAACACCATTCTTTCTTCACCACGTCATCTTCGAGCTATCACTTGAACTCCGTTTAAAACATAAACTCCTCTCACCATCTTTGAGGAGCTTTGTATAATTGATTGTTTTTTATCTCTCCAAGGACAATCTCAATATTGGACCACCTTATGGACAAACTCCCATCTATCAAAATGCAATGAACTACACTTTTGATAATTGTATAGGTGACTTGTAAGTATTGGGCATATTCAATAGTCAATTATGCAATTGACCTTTCTCCATACAAGGATGTCATAATTTGACATGTATCCAATGTTCTTGAAGCTCGAAGCACAATAAGACCCATTATCATATAACAAGCTCACACAATTAAATTAGGGGCCATCAAAATTTATACAAGTCCTAGTGGGAGAGTAAGAAATTAATTTCTTCACTATCAATTTATTAATCCCTACAAAGGAAATATTATTGTATTGGATTTACTTGTTTATCACTATCAATTTAGCATTGAGTAATAAAAATTATAGAGTTGAACTTTAAAAGATAAATACAAAATAATTAAAATTTCTAAGGCATACTTAGCACATACTCATTTCATATTTTTAAACTGAATAAAATATGAAAATATACATTTCATCTCACTCTACCATATTCATATGAATTCTCACTCAAAGCTCAAATTTGAAAAAAACCAAATCCAATGATTTTAAATTAAATTGGTTATTTAAATATATATAATATATATAATAATAATTATATTTAATTTCCAGGAACAAAAACAAAGGTAAACTGAGGTGTATCATTATTTTATGTTATCTTGTGTCTTTAATTAATTAGATTTTGGACCCATTTTATGTTTTTATCTTACCAATTATAATTCACATAAAATTTAATTTTTTTTTTTTACTTATTATAAATTTACAATTCATGATCACATTTCCCTAAATGTTATTTTATTTTTCCATATTTATATTTATATTATATTATATGCCTTCACATCATTATTATTACATATTCATTATTATTGATAATCAATAGAGTAGATACACTAAAATATTATTACAGATTCATTATTATTGATAATAAATAGAGTAGATACACTAAAGTAGTTGTGTTTTTCAAAATTTTCACTAGCATTAATTCGATTCATCTCGAGTCCCAAAATAACATTTCCCTTACCCAATAAAATATATTTCTTTCTAAAATGGTGGAACCTTTCTCATAAATTAATATAAAAATAGTGTAAATTTACTTAAGCATAAAAATATATTATCTTTATACGCAACATAGTTACATACTGTATTTATATTTTTATTACAATATGTAATATATTTCTATTTTATATGGTCTTTAATATTACAAAAAAAAAATAGTAAGTATTTACACTTGTTTGGGGTTGGTGTTAGGTTCAACATTGTAAAAAATATTGTGCTTGGAAGAATTGCAGTAGTGAATAAGAAAATAAGAGAATTATAGTTGTAAAGAAGAAGACAAAATTAAATAATAAAAAGTTTTAAAGAACTATAGTAGTGACCAAGACAATAAGAGAATTATGGTGGTAAACGAGAAGACAATATGAGAACTAAGTAGCATGAAAGTGTGTGAGTCTTGGGATTGATTTATATGAATATTATGATAACGTTATTTCTTTGAAACACTTGTTCAATCATGTCACGCAAAAGCAATAGTGAGCTAATACATTAACATCACCTCCTTGGTTTCTTACTCTGTCTTATACTGTCAATGATTAAGAATGATACAATGGAGGGGCTTCGTAATGAATGCGGGTTTATTGGGCTTAGAATTGGGATGACAATTCAATTAGTCTACTTAGCTTTGAACTTTTGCCCCTTTTCCAAGTGTGGGAAATAGGTTCATTGATTTATTAGGCGAGGAATGACAATCTTGCTCGAGTTGTCTTTGCTCTATAATTTTACCTCAAGAGCTAGTTATGGTTTGCTATTTGTTATGACTCCCATGTAGAAGTTTGGTAATAATGGAACATTTACAATTGATAAATGGTTGTTTCGTGTCATGTGAGTGCAATGACTTGATGAAAAGAGTCACACATGGTCAAATGGAAATATTAAAGGTGAAATGTAGTGTAATAAATTTGACTATTCATGGGAATAAGTTGAACTATGAGTTTGATAGATTAGCTTACAGGAAAGCTATGTTAGGAATTCTTGTGTAGTGGACATAGATATGCACATGCTAGAAATTTAAGAATTTCATAGAAAGGTTGAAGCATTCATGGGAGCTCAATGTAGGGAATCCTTGTATCCTAATGTGTAGGTGAGATATCTAAAGTTGTTAGTTAGAACAAGTGTGGCTCATCCATACATATATGAAAGGTTGTTGCATCTCCCCCTTTTGAGTGAAGAAAATTCTAGTAGGTGTCCATGTGTGGCCTTGGAGAAACACGCATACAAATTCTCCCAAAATATTTCATTGTGACATTAAAGTTTAGATCAACCTTGTTATTATATTTGAAGAAATATTGCTTTGATGAAACTCGAAGTGAATGAGAAGAAGACACATAAGCATATACATATTATAAGCACATAAATTAGTATATTTATTTCAAACTTGTACATTAAGCTTAAATAAATTCTATCATCTTATTTTTCTTACTTAAGAGATAAGTAAAATATTATATTTACCAAACTGGTAAAGACTCGATCAATAGAAATAAATTGTTTAAGAACGCCTCTTAACTTTATTTTTACTAGTATAGAAACTAAAACTTTGTTAAAAAATTATCCCTAACTCTAGTGAAGCTTAATCATTTTTCCCATATTATCTTATTTCCATTTTAGGATATTCTCTATCTAAAATTAAATTAAAATCCTTAACCATTTATCCAAATCAGCTCGTTTCAAGAGCATTTTCTGTTTGTAAAATTTTATTTATAATTTGGAATTCTTGCGCTAGTGAAGCCATTTTATATAATT
>APFE030859980.1:0-79908 GCA_000404065.3 Pinus taeda | reverse complement strand
CCGGATTCTTAGCCAAATGTATTGCACTTTGACTGTCACAAAATAACTTGATGTTGTCCTGCAACCTACCAAATTCACCAAACAAACCTTTCAACCAAATCGCTTCTTTGCAAGCATGAGAAGCAGCAATGTATTCTGCTTCAGTAGTGGATAAAGCAACAATATTTTGTAGCTTTGACATCCAGCTAATAGCTCTACCTGCAAGAGTAAAGACATACCCTGATGTTGACCTTCTCTTATTCAAATCACCTGCAAAATCAGAATCAACATATCCGCAAACAAATTCACTACTCTTATTGTAAGTAATACAATAACTACTTGTGCCTCTCAAATATCGAAGCACCCATTTCACTGTTGACCAGTGTTCTTTACCCGGATTTTCATATACCTGCTGACAACCCCAATTGCATGTGAAATATCTGGTCGAGTACAAACCATCGCATACATTAAACACCCTACTACATTGGCATATGGAATTCGAGACATATAATCCTTTTCTTCATATGTATTAGGACATAAACTCGAAGAAAACTTAAATGGGAAGCTAAAGGGACTGACACAGGCTTCACATTATTCATACCAAATCTCAAAATTATTTTCTCAATATACTTCTATTGTGATAGCCATAGCTTACCATTGCTCCTGTCTCTGAAAATCTCCATGCCCAAAATCTGTCTTGCTGCTCCTAGATCTTTCATATCAAACGTCCTTGCATCTGAGCCTTCAACCTGTTGATTTCTTCTATGCTTTTGCTTGCTAAAAGCATATCGTCAACATACAATACTAAGATAATGAATATGCCATTTTTAAATTGCTTAAAATAAACACAATGATCATATTCACTTCTAACATATTTCTGACTCAACATGAAAGAATCAAACTTCTTATACCACTGCCGAGGCAACTGCTTCAGGCCATATAATGACTTCTTGAGCCTGTAGACAAATTTCTCATTGCGATGCTGAACAAACCCTTCTGGTTGTTCCATATATATTTCCTCATCTAAGTCACCATGTAGAAATGCAGTCTTAACATCTAACTGCTACAACTCTAAATCAAGCAAAGTCACTAATGCTAACACTATTCTAATTGAAACAATTTTAACCACCGGTGAAAAAATCTCATGAAAGTCAATACTAGCTTTCTGAGAAAACCCTTTTGCAACCAGTCGCGCTTTGTACCTTTCTTCCGTATCATTCACACCCCGTTTCAGCTTGAAAACCCATTTACACTCCACAGTTTTCCTGCCTTTCGGAAGCTCAACCAAATCCCATGTGTCGTTCTTATTTAAGGTCATCATTTCATCCTTCATGGCTGCTTTCCACTTGTCACTTTTCAAACCTTCTATTACTTCCTGATAGCACAGAGGTTCATTGTCATTAGCAGTAAATGCAAGAGAAGTGACATAATCATCATACCTTCTCAGTGGCCCTTCGATTCTTGTCGACCTCCTTAAGGATGTTTCTGATGCTTCCTCGATTGGCTTACTACCCTCTGTAGGAACTTCTTGCCGATCAGTATCGGAGACCTATTCATGATCTAAACCTGAAACCTGTTCATGACTAGTATCTGAACTATGGTCATCATGACTATCGTTAGAAATACTATCAAACTGAATGTGCTGAAAGTCAGATACATCATCCTATTTCAATCTACTATCTACATCTAACTATACAAGAGAGGATTCAATAAACTTTACATCTTTGTTGATGATGATTTTGCGGGTAGTAGGATCCCACAATCTATATCCCTTTATTCCAACACCATACCCAACAAAGATATACCTTTTAGACTTTGGATCTAACTTAGTTTGCTGATGTTTAGGCACTAGAGCATATGCATCACAACCAAACACTCTGAGTTTAGAATAGTCGCAAGGGTGTCCTTTCCATACCTCTTGCGGAATCTTGTAGTCTATCGCCATCGATGGAGATCAGTTTATCACATAGCAAGTTTTTGCCACCGCTTCCATCCACAACTCCTTTTGCAACCCGACATTACTCAGCATACTCGTTGCTCTCTCTAGAAGAGTCCTGTTCATGCGTTCAGCAACTCCATTTTGCTGAGGACTATAAACCGTGGTCTTATGCCTCTCAATCCCTGCATCCTTGCAATAGCTGTCAAACTCCTTGGAAGTAAACTAAACACCATTGTCAGTTTGTAAAAATTTTATTGTTCTACCAGTGTTGTTTTCTACCAATTCTCTAAACTGCTTGAAAACTGAAAAAACATCAGACTTTCTTTTCAACATGTAGACCCAAACCTTCCTAGAAAAGTCATCAATGAATGATACAAAATAAGACGAACCACCATATGAAGTTGTAGGGGCTCATCCCCAAACATCTGAATGGATATAATCAAGTATGCCTTTACTAGTATGTTTGCTTGTTTTAAACTTTTGTTTACTTTGTTTTCCAAACAGACAATGCTTACAGAAATCTAGCTTTCGAGACTTTAGGTTTGGAAGTAACTTGCAATCAGCCAAAATTTTCAACCCTCTTTCACTCATATGCCCCAATCTTTGATGCCATAAGTGAATGGAACTACTATCATGTTCAGACACAATAGACAAAAAAGCTGACCATGTAGCTCCTTCTAACTGAAATAGATTTCCTATCTTTTTAGCTTTCTTAACTAGTAAAATGCCTTTGTAAACTTTCATTACTCCACCTTGAATTACAGTTTTATATCCATTTGAATCAAGTGCTCCTAATGAAATCAAATTTTTCCTTAAATCTGGTACATGCCTCACATCAGTTAATATTCTAGTTGTCCCATCAAACATTTGTAGTTGTATGCTTCCAATCCCAACAATATTACATGTTACATCATCACCCATGTACACAACTCCATCATTAATTGATTTATATTCCTTAAACCATTCTTTATGGATACACATGTGGTTTGATGCACCAGAATCTAACAACCAATGTTGACCATGATTTGACACATTAACTGATAATACTTCATCACTCATACCTGAACCAGATGTCGAACCTGTATCTGTTGTATTTTCCTCCTTCTTCTCCATCGAAGACTCTGCTTTTGAAGTTTGTTGCTGTCGCTTCTAGCAGTCCTTTTTTAAATGCCCTGATTTGTCACAAAACTAGCACTTTAGCTTACTCTTCTTCCCTTTCGACTTTGAACGTGAGTCGCTCTGGTTCCTGGGGCGTCTTTCTTTCAAACGACCTCTAACCATCATAGCTTCTGATGTAGAGGTTTCGGAATGCGACTTCCTCCTTGTTTCTTCTGATAATAAGGATGCAACTACATCATCAAACTCAATAGTTTCTGATGAACTAAGACTTATAGAAGTAACAAAATGATCTCATGACTCGGGCAACGAGCACAATAAAGTAATAGCTTTATCCTCGGATGCAACTTTTACTTCTATACTTTGTAATTGCACAATAAGAGTATTAAAAGCATTTAAATGATCAGCAATCGATGTAGCTTCCTTCATTCGCAAGCCGTACAACTGTCACTTCAGGAGAATCCTATGGGTTAAGGATTTGGTCATGTATAGTTTCTCCAGTTTCGTCCACAAACTAGTAGCTGTTGTCTTTGACACAATATTAAACAAGACATCATCAGCTAAACACAGTCGAATAGCACTAATCGCTCTTTCATCCATCTCGTCCCACTCACTATCTGTGATGTTGTAAGGTTGTTTGGACTTACCCAACAACGCCTTTGCCACACCATGTTGGACAAGAAAATCATGCATCTTCACCTTCCAGATCTCAAAATTATTCTTGCCATTAAACTTCTCAATTTCAAATCGGGCACTCTGAGTTTTCGCCATTTTGTATCAACAAAAAACACAATAATCTCCAATATCCAACTTTAAATACCAGCAATAAAAAAACATTATGCCTTTCTGCCTTTGCCTTTAAAAAAAAAGGTATGCCCTTTGTACTTCACAGAAAAAATTTATGCTTTATCTCAACACTTCTGCTCTTATTATTTAATTCAACAATGCCCATTTAAACAACAAATTTGTTGTTCTATCCTTAATGCTTTTGGCATGCAACAAAACAAAAAACGGATTTCTGTTTTATATTAAATGCATGCATTAAAATTTTTTTCCAACCGCCGTTATATACTTCTCTCTCTGTGCTTTTATATTAAACTCAGGAAACAAAAAATAAAATATGCCAGAAACAGGTATATACTGGAACCACACTCATGCACTGACAATTTAGAAAAATTTTGACACCTCTACAATGGAATTCCACCAGCAGCACCAATCCTTTAAAAAATTAAATGAGAAGATACATCGTAATCAAAAATGGATTGTGTACATATCAAACAATGATATACAAACTGTATTCCACCAGCAGCATTGTACGCATTCATGTTTAACTGCGGAATAGGCATGTTTCATAGATGGCGCATACAGTGCATATAACATACCTCCAATCAAACGCACAGCAAAACAAACGCACCTCCAATCAAACACACAACAAAACAAACGCACCTCCAATCAAACGCACAACAAACACATAGCAAACGCATAGCAAACGCACAACAAACGCATACCTCCAATGCAGACTTGGGCCATTCCTCTGCTGCGTAGCTCAGCAATTCGCCTGGCAAACATTTGCTCTCTTTGTATTCGCGCATACATTCAATTCACAGATTTTTCTGGTTTCTCAATAGAAGTCCACATTCCACTGGTTTCCGACGGCATTATTGCTGTAATTTTCGTTTATATATACTCTCTCTGCGCTCCAAACGCATTGCATACCAGGTTTGGTCATACGCAGGCTCAGTAATCCATGTACGCAGCCAGCACTCCACCCAGCGGTTGCAGGTTACTTCCACGCAGGTCTCCACTAGCAATAGCAGTCAATAGCACCTTCACGCATCCAGCAATCAACTGCTCCAGTACACCACGCAACAAAGGGACATACAAGCACCAGCGCTCCAATGCTCCACTTCCATGCAACACGAGGCACAAGCGCTCCACCTCCAACTGCTCTGATACCACTTGTGGGAGATGAGATGCACAGCTATATTAAACAAATTACTCAGCAAATAAATAATTCAAGCACATAAGACACAAGAATTTAACGTGGTTCACCCAACCAATGTGGGCTACGTCCACACAACATAGTCATCGGCAATTTATTAATCAAACATGAGATTACAAAATGAAATCCCCACAAAACTCTCACTCTCATAGCAAACATCCGAATGGTTGCCTGTTATATAGCAAAGAGAATCTAGCAACCTCATTAACTCACTCACATCAAATATAGGAGGCATTAATCATCTCCCAACAATCTGGAGCTAATCTAGGAACTGAATTTTATTGTTGTCAACTACATAGATTTTTGACTATTTTACTCCAAACAGAAAATCTCAACAAATAAAATAAACGAATAAGGAATTTGGAAGCCCGACTGATACAATTTTTCATTTCTAATCTTTGTCGATGCAATTTTCCATATGTTTCTGTCTGGCCCAGCCATGCGTTCATGTGATAAAGGATTTGGTTCAATACACCTCACTGTCTACATTCAGTTTTTGTTCAATACCCAATACCTATGTAATATTAATATGTCGCATTGTGAACTGATGAGGTAGCGATTGAATGGACATGCCCATTAGCCAGCTAAAGGAAATTTTTTATTACATCTCAGCTCTTACGCATTAACTTCAAGCCATGCATGCACTCACATACTCGTAGGAAAACTTGAGCACTCATGGTTCTCGCTAGGTATACGTTTAGGGTTTGCGTACTAGGTCTAGGAATGAAGTCTTAGGGTCAACACTTTGGTTGGTTAAGTAGGAAGGTGTTTACTTGTATACCTCACAAGAAAAAGAGAAAGCATCACATCATTATAGTAATGGGCATTTCCAAAGTCATTATCCACGTCATTTTTAATGTGCAGATTAGTAAACTCGAATTTAGAAATTAGTTTTAATTTGTATGTCAAGTGAGGAACTCTGTAAATCTTATGTCTTTTATCACAAGGCTTTTAGATTTTTTTTTGGATTTATTTACCTCTTACATATTACCACCACCGCTAATAATCTTCTAAAGAATGATTATATAAATATTGCCATGTGCATGATTCAATTATCACAATGTAAATTGTGTCCATTTTCAGAAATTGTTTCATCCATATCATAACTGGTCGGGGAATTTATAGTTCCTATGTTTTTTTACTTGCATGAAATACGATCTGCCAATTGTCATTATTTCGTCGAATCAGATACATAATACCTAGCATGTTCTTTTTAGCGTTTGCATGAAATACGATCTGCCAATAGTCATTATTTTGTCGAATCAGATACATAACACCTAGCATGTTTTTTTTACTCTTTGCATAAAATAGGATCTGAGCATTGTCATTATTTCTTCGGATCAGATACGTAATACCTAGGAATTAGTGCTCCATCCAAAATTTTGGTGACCAAATATTGCCATGCTCTTACGCTTTATTATTATACGCTATCGAATAGTACTTTCCTAAAAGCGGATGTACCTGTGTGTTCAATTTCAACATTCTGAGTCACACTTTTGTTTAAAAGGATGCTATTGTCTATGTATATCAAAGCCAAAATCAGGTACGAATTATATCATCAATTGGAATTGTATCTTTTCTTTGTGCGGATATACTTACGAATTTGGTGAATTTTAAAATAACACGTATCATTACTTTTTTTTATCTGAAATATCAAATACAATTTTTTCGAATTTGGTGATATATTAATTAAATATTAACAAATAATTTGTATATTATTTTCAAAACCAAATTACAAGACAAATAAATAGTGATTATGAGATTTCACTGATTCCACACAAAGAATTATTTGTTGAGAACATATCTCAACAAAACTCAACAACCAACAAACTAATCTTAAATATATACTAATGTAAGGTTTATTTCCAAGTCCCCCTTTAAAGCCTACATTTATATCATTACAAAGATTATTACAAGAATCATAAAGTTACATCTATCTCGCCGGTCTTCATCAACGCTCACATCAACTCTTGAATCACACAAACACCATTCTTTCTTCACCACATCATCTCCGAACTATCACTTGAACTCAATTTAAAACATAAACTCCTCTCACCATCTTTGATGAGCTTTGTATAATTGATTATTTTTTATCTCTCCAAGGACAATCTCAATATTCGACCACCCTATGGACAAACTCCCATCTATCAAAATGCAATGAGCTACACTTTTGATAGTTGTATAAGTGACTTGTAAGTATTGGGCATACTAAATAGTCAATTATGAAATTGACCTTTCTACATACAAGGATTTCATATTTTGACATGTATCCAATGTTCTTGAAGCCGGAGGCACAATAAGACCCATTATCATATAACAAACACACAATTAGATTAGGGGCACTAAAGAACACCGAGCACCCATATTTTCGTTGTATTTCTCTAATCATTAATTAGTTCTAGACTTTTATCATATCATCAAAATAAAATTATAACATATTTACAATCAATTAGTCAAAATCATATAGTACAGAAATTAGTTATAGCACTCATTTCACTACATTCTATCTAAATCCGCCGACTATAACTGACTCCTACAGACTGAAATTAAACTGGTGATGTGGGAACATTCGACGGCACCATTGGTCGATGTTGTGATTAATGTTCTAACACCTTTGCTTAATCACGATGACTTAAACATTAACTTTCCTATTGGTCTAAGTCTCAGCTAGGCTTACAACGAAACATTGCATTTTTGATTTCGTGCTAAATAGTCCATGCTTGTTCATTTGTTGATGCAGTTTCATCTTCACCTTTATTGTCATAAGATAGTGATGGAACTTCTCCTTTCTTGATTGTAGGTTAACATTTTGTGTATTGAACATTGCTGCAGGTTCTTGGGACTCATACTTGTCCTTAATGATTGCAATTTCTTCAAGTTGTATTTCTTCTTCCTAATTGTCAGTATCTGCACACTCAAAAGCAATGTTAGATTCATAAAAGGAACCATAGTGATTCTTGTCATCATGCTCCTTGAAGAGAGCTTTGTTTCTTTCATCTTTCTTCGCCGACATAGTTGGCTGATTCATGTCTTCAACCTCTTTAATCAACATTTTTGCTATAAACATGTCGTCTTGAATTTGATTTATATATGGAGGTAGGAAGATGTTCTTTAACCTTGTTACTTTTGTGTGAATATTAATCCTCTTTTTGTTCCTTTAGTTAGATATTTTAATCAAACAATATCAAGAAACAACAACAACAAAACATGACACAAATATAGCCTCTTAACCACAAAAAAATCCCTCCAAAGGAAAACTTGGAAACTCTTCTCTTCTTAGATTCTTCTTCAAATGAGATGCAAAGACCCAATCCCTAGACCAAGTCCTTCTCCCAATATCCTGTTAGCCCTTCCTCAAGTCCATTCTTGAAACTGCACCAAACTTCTACACACTTCAACTACAACCTTCCGACTACAACACCGCTACTCAATGTGCAACATTGACCCTACAATGTTGGCCTTGTACATCCTAAAAGAAAATTAACTCAACCTCCTTATATAACCGTACAAGAGAAAGACGTCTCTTCCTAAGGTCAGCAAGGTTTAGACCAATTTTCCTTCCTCCCAACTGCAGGATGTTGCACTTCGGCCTACTACAACTTTGTGCTGCAACTTCAACCTTTTCATGTGTTCCATAAACCCTAAAAATTTGCACTTATGAGAGAGATAGAGCCCAAAATCTAGTAAATTTTGTACTTATTCCTTCTTCTTTACCTTCAATGTCCTTCTTGTGGCTACCTAACAATATTTTGAACTCTTTCTTGCAAATCAAACTTGTTAAGTGAGTATGGCTCCAAATGTCAAATTTCTCTTTATACAGCCTTCAAGAGGTAAAATTCCCTCATTTAGGCCAAATTGAGGATTGGTGGGCTGAATTGTACTCTTCAAGGTTAAAAGACTTTCTAGACTAAAAAATAATTGATTTTACAATTACAAATTTCCTGGAAGGGTCTTATAAACATGATGTTGACTTCATTGTCTCATGACAATAAATTCTAAGACCTGATAAACCCTAGAAGCATGAAAAACATGTTTTTAACAAGAATACCATCAATAATGAGCTTGCAACTCATGGTTTAATAATAATACTTGTATTTATTCTTTCCATGTTTGTTACATAGGATATATATTAAAATAAGTAAACAATTATGAAAAGTGAATTTGGTTAGATTTCTAAACATTCACTCTTATGTAGGAAGGTATTCATAATTATACAAATAGGACAACATAATATATCAAACTAAATAGTTCTCACGAAGAGTTGGATTGGTATTCCATGCTATAAGCATCATCATTATGACCAACGATATCCTTGAGGAGTAATTGGAAAAACTCTTCTCTATTCGACAAAATTATAGTAGGAGGCTTTATGTGTGATACCGCACTACCTCTCTAATGCACATACCCCATCGAGATTTCCACAAGGCATGTCCTTTTAGGACTATTCTTATCTTAGATTTGCAATCCAAAGACCTCAAAGAACATTGGTCCTCTTCAAACGCACTTATCTTGGATACATGTCACATCCTCAAAGAGTGTCAATCTCTTTCCTTTCTTGGATGTTACATACTTAAGGAAAACACATATGCTTATCCAATCATCTAACATTCTCTATTCATCACCTGAAGAGGAGAAGGAATGTGTGGTCTCCAACATCGCTCTATCTCAACTAGAGGGACATCCCTATTCTCCTTTAATCTCAAGAATATAAACTTGTACCTATACAAGGAGACTCCTTTACACCCACTTAAAATCAAAGGAGAGATAGACTTCCTTACTATTTGGGAAGTCATCATCACAAGCCTTACATATTTTCTTCATAAGAGTATCAACTACCAATGCTTCATAGTTTCCTGACTCCCTCATCCCTCTGCATCATCAAACTTTATTTCTTTCAAGCTTTCATGGAGCCACCTTCACTCTTTTATCTTATCATAGGTTCTAGGCCAATATTCTCTCATAAATTTCTTGTTTTATATGAAGGCATCACATTGAGACTTCCAAAAATTCAAGTTGATCATGTCTTCTTATTGAAAGTTATCTTCCTTTGACCATCAGGTTATCTTTTCACAATTCTACCATTCAATCTCAAGATGTCTATATCTTGACCTCACTATTGCCAAGTACCAAATATCGAGCATCCCTCCATACCTTTCATCCATATAGTTGAACTTGCCTAATATGCCATCATATATTCATACAAGATTTTTCCAAGTAGTAATAATATGTTAGCCAAAAAATAAAAAATTAGAATTACCTTACCATGTTGACCTTCTCAACAACATCCCTATCGACCATCTTCACTTGAAACATCCTTCACGCATTAGAGTGCCCAAGGATGAAACTTGATTATGAAGTTACACTATTTTCTTCTATAGATTACAAGTGATGTTAACCATTAACTTCATATTCTATAGAAAATACCAAATTCTTTTATGCATCGTTAAGTAAGTCAAATCCTATCATATATCCATGTATTTAAGCATATTTCTTGACCAAATGTTTCTCCCCAAGATTCTATACACATGAATCTTGTCCATATTTTTGTATGGAGCATGCATTCATATGCTTTCATCCTATCATATAGATATTCATATATCTCACAAATGGCCTGCATCTTGACCCATTTGATTTCATAATCCATTTACTAGTACTAATTCCGCATTACGTGGAATGTCTACTAACATTTTCCTATGTGTTTCCCAAAGACCTTCCAAAATGATTGTCCTTCCTGAGTCATGATGATTCAACTATGTAGGATGACAACTTCTAACATAATGTTAGACAATGCTTCACTGATCATTATGAAAAATGTTCTATCTCACTATTTACATGATAGATACAAAACAACTTAATCATGTTATAAACTCTAGACATGCTACTATCATATTATGCTTTCTGTCATGTTATGTAAAAGATACTATCCTAAAATAAAGATTAAAGTTCACAGAGAACCTGAAAATGAGTGAACCTTCTTTGGTACTAAATATAATTCACTTCTTCGTTCTTTTCGTTCTTCTCAAGTGCTCCCACTTTTTCAACTACATGAGCTTCACTCCTTTCCTTTCTCTTAGTGTTCTACTTATTTGGATAGTCCCTCCTAAATTGTCCAAATTCATTGCATCCAAAACATTGCACTTTGGGCATGTCTTTCATATTGGACTTACAAAAATTTCTCCTTCTAAGATTCTTGACTTGAGATTCAGATTTCTCATCTAATATAGTATCATCTTTGACCTCGATCCTTGATTCTTCAAACATGAATTGTCCCCATAAATCATCAGGGGGAGTTGAATCCTTCTCTGAGTAGATGATTGTTAAAACGTTCGTCCATTCTAGTGGAAATTCATTTAGTACACATATGTTTACTTCAGAATCAATGATTGGTTCCCCAAGTCCTTACAAGTCATCTCTTAAATGAGAGAATCCCATTTGGAAGGGTGCCACATACTCACCTCTTGCTTTCTTCATTTTGTACAACTTGTTCCTCAATAACACCTTTTGACCTATTGTATTTACCAAATCTAAATTCACTAACTTGTCATACAGGGGCTTAGAAGTATTCAAATTTGAAACAATGGAACAAGATAACCCTTAACTGATTCAACTATGATCATTTGAGCTCTAAATTCCCATTCTTCTACTGTGCTAGTTCTTGTTTATTATATTTCTTAAGTTAAGTAATTTCTCGAGTAACATATCACATTAATTCTTATTCTATGAGTATCAATTCAATACTTTTCTTCCATGCTAGATAGTTTAAACCCCCAATGAGCTTATTACTTCCCTTGTAGAATGAACCCATATGAATTGAATATCCTAACATAGTGTACTAATATCATACTTACTTGATAACCAATATTCTTCTTGATGATGTATCCAAACTTCTTGATTTGATCATGACCTTTGAAGAGCTATTGATGATGTCATTGAAATATGTTCCTAAGGATTCTTCCACCAACAACATCCAAGATTAATTCCTTTAAAATAGACTTCCTTTTTGTGAGATAACCACCCTCCTTGTACCGATGTATTATTAATCTTACTCAATGTAGAAACCATAGATTAGAAGGGTCTTCAATGAGTCATTTAACTTGATCCTCTCAAGAGATGATTTTCCTTGTAGTCTTCCTCTTTCATGCTTTGAGAGCTTCCAATCCCTTCATCAAAAATTCTTTCAGGTGTCCTTCCATGTGGTTTCCATGATCAGCTTTTCTCCATTACAATGTTAGAAAATAATAAAATGACATCTTATTAAACTTATTTTCTTTAACACTGATACTTTCTTTTCAATCTCAATCTTCTTTATGTTCTTTTGCTTAAATATTTTCATATAACAATGTCAAGAAACAACAGATATGGACACAGATATAGGCTCTTAGCTAGGGAATAACCCCTCTAAGGGGAAAGCCCATAAACTCTTCTCTTCTTAGAATCTACCTCAAATGAGATAGAATGACCTAATACCTAGATCGAGTCCTTCTCCTAGTGCTAAGTCATCTCGTCCTCAATTCATTTTTGAAACTTCAGCAAACTACTACAAACGACAACTTTGACCTACTAGCTACAATACTGATACTCGACCTGTAACTTCGACCCTACCATTTCAGCCTTGTAGTGCCTAAAGAATCCCTAACTGATCCTCCTCCTTGTAAATTCCAAGAGCATGTCAAGTCTTCCTAAGATTAGTGAGGTAGAGACAAAGTTTCCTTCTTCCTAGCTACAAGATCTTGCAATTCTTCCTACTGCAACTTTGTCATGCAACTTCAACCTCTTATTCCAACAAAAAAACCCTAGAATTTCACACATCTAAGAGAGATAGAGCCCGAAAACCAAGCAATTGTGTCCTTCTTTCTTCTTCTTGACCATCAGTCTCAATCTTGTATCTACCTAAATATAAATTGAAATATTTCTTGTATATCGAACTTCTTACGTGAGTATGCTACCCAACAAAGTCAAATTTCTCTTGATATGCCCTCCAAAGGTTCGAATTCCCTCCTTTAGTGCAAGTTGACTATACTAAGGCTCACTTGTACTCTTGGATATTCCAGGAGTTTCTTGACTCACAAATAATTATTTTTAGAATTACAAATTTCCTGGATGAGCCTTATAAACATGATGTTGACTTATTTGACTCATGATAGTAAATCATAATACCTAACAAACCCTAGAAGCATGAAGAACATGCTTTTACCTAGAAGAGCATCAATAATGAGCATGAAACACATGCTTTAATAATAATAATTTTATTTCTTCTTTTTCATATTTATTACGTAATATACATATTGAAATGAGTACAACAATTATGAAGACGGAAACTAGTTACATTTCCCAACATTTTGTAGAATGCAATGCTATGACGGTAACTATACTGATTTGATGCTATAATTTGCAAATAAATTGTAATATACATGCCATAATTTTTAAATATTTGTGGAGTGGTTTTGATTCTTAATCTATACAAAAACAACTCACAATTAAAATATTTCAAAATATATTATATTGAAAAAAATTAACATATTTGTCATCAATTACTACCCACCATAATTTAAGAAAGTCTTTGTATAAAACATGCATAAAAGAATTTGTAAACAAGTATGCTTATCATGCAAAGAATTATTTATGTGTTCCTCATCAATTTAATCAGTAGAATGAAAAATGTAAATGATCATACTTGTTAGTGGTTTTTAGCCATCAAAATTTATACAAGTTCTTGTGGGAGAGTAAAAAATTAATTTCTTCACTATCAATTTATTAATCCCTACAAAGGAAGGATTATTGTATTAGATTTACTTGTTTATCACTATCAGTTTAGCATTGAGTAATAAAAATTATAATATTTAACTTTAAAAGATAAATACAAACTAATCAAAATTTATAAGCCATACTTAGCACATAATCATTTCATATTTTAAACTGAATAAAATATGAAAATATACATTTCACCTCACTCTACCATATTCATATGAATTCTGACTCAAGCTCAAATTTGGAAAACCAATCCAATGATTTTAAATTAATTTGGATAAAATGTTCATACATATAGTTTCATATATATATATATATATAATATATATATATTATATATATATATATATATATATATTATTTTCAAAATAAAGGCTAAACTGAGTGTATCATTGTTTTATGTTTCTTTGTGTCCTTAAAAATTAATTAGATTTTGACCATTTTATGTTTTACCTTATCAATTATAATTCACATAAATTTAATATTTTTTTACTTATTTAATTTCAATTCATGATCACATTTCCTAAATGTTATTTTTGTTTTCATATTTGTATTATATTATATGTGTTCATGTCATTATTATTACAGATTTATTATTATTGATAACTAAAAGTTTTCTTTTACAAATTTTCACTAGCATTAATTCGATTCATCTCGAGTCCCAAAATAACATTTCCCTTACCCAATAAAATATATTTCTTTCTAAAATGGTGGAACCTTTCTCATAAATTAATATAAAAATAGTGTAAATTTACTTAAGCATAAAAATATATTATCTTTATACGCAACATAGTTACATACTGTATTTATATTTTTATTACAATATGTAATATATTTCTATTTTTTATATCGTCTTTAATATTACAAGAAAAATTATAAGTATTTACAGTTGGTTGGGGTTGGTGTTAGGTTCAACATTGTAAAACTATTGTGCTTTGAAGAATTTCAGTAGTGAATAAGAAAATAAGAGAATTATAGCTGTAAAGAAGAAGACAAAATTAAATAATAAAAAGTTTTAAAGAACTATAGTAGTGACCAAGACAATAAGAGAATTATGGTGGTAAATGAGAAGACAATATGAGAACTAAGTAGCATGAAAGCGTGTGAGTCTTGGGATTGATTTATTTGAATATTATGATAAGGTTATTTCTTTGAAACACTTGTTCAATCATGCCACGCAAAAGTAGTAGTGAGCTAATACATTAACATCACCTCCTTGGTTTCTTAATCTGCATTATACTGTCAATGATTAAGAATGATACAATGTAGGGGCTCCATAATGGATGTGTGTTTATTGGGCTTAGAATTGGGATGTCAATTCAATTAGTCTACTTAGCTTTGAACTTTTGCCCCTTCTCTAGGTGTGGGCAATAGGTTCATTGATTTATTAGGCGAGGAATGACAATCTTGCTTGAGTTGTCTTTGGTCTATAATTTTACCTCAAGAGCTAGTTATGGTTTGCTATTTTTTATGACCCCCATGTAGAAGTTTGGTAATAATGGAACATTTACAATGGATAAATGGTTGTTTCGTGTCATGTGAGCTAAATGACTTGATGAAAAGAGTCACACATAGTGAAATGGAAATAGTAAAGGTGAAACGTAGTGTAATAAATTTGATTATTGATTGGAATAAGTTGAACTATGAGTTTTATAGATTAACTTATAGGAAAGATATGTTAGGAATTCTTGTGTAGTGGACATAGATATGCACATGCTAGAAATTGAAGAATCTCATAGAAAGGTTGAAACATTCATGGGAGCTCAATGTAGGAAATCCTTGGATCTTAATGTGTAGGTGAGATATCTAAAGTTGTTAGTTAGAACAAGTGTGGCTCATCCATACATGTATGAAAGGTTGTTACATCTCCCCCTTTTGAGTGAAGAAAATTCTAGTAGGTGTCCATGTGTGGCCTTGGAGAAACACTCATACAAATTCTCCCAAAATATTTCATTGTCACATTAAAGTTTAGATAAACCTTGTTATTGTATTTGAAGAAATATTGCTTTGATGAAGCTCGAAGTGAATGAAAAGAACACACATAAGCATATACATATTATAAACACATAAATTAGTATATTTATTTCAAACTTGTACATTAAGCTTAAATAAATTCTATTATTTTATTTTTCTTACTTAAGAAATATGTAGAATATTATATTTACCAAACTAGTAAAGACTCGATCAATAGAAATAAATTGTTTAAGAACCCCTCTTAACTTTAGTTTTACTAGTATACAAACTAAAACTTTGTTAAAAAATTATCTCTAACTCTAGTGAAGCTTAATCATTTTTCCCATGTTATCTTATTTCCATTTTAAGATATTCTCTATCTAAAATTCAATTCAAATCCTTAACCATTTGGTTTCAAGAGCCTTTTCTGTTTGTAAAATGTTATTTATAATTTGGAATTCCCAGGTTAGTGAAGTCATTTTGTATAATTTAAAAAATTATCAAAAAAATACATCATTAGAAACAAAATTATAGTTTTAGAGATATTTTGTTTATAAATATAAATATATCATATAAATCTATTTATGAAGCCTTTCTCTCAAAATAATACTCTTTAATTAATAATAATTTTTCTAATATCTAAAAACATTTAGCGATGGATCAGGATTTACAAGATTGTTTGAGAGATATTATTATACGTTACAAAAATATAATCATTCTATCCTGTTCCTTATCATATCCCAAATCTATATTTTCTATTAAAATAAATAAGAAAAATTAGATCTTAAAAACAAAAATTATAGTTTTGAGATATATTCGTTTTATAAATATATAGCTTCTTCAAAAATATATATTTTTAATTCTATAATATTTTCATAAATTAACAATTTAATGTGAATCGGCGGAATTTAAAAGATGTATTTGAGAAGTATTTCCGTTTCATAATATATATAATTATCTTGAATATTCTTCCAATCTATATTTTCTAATAAAAAAACTCATGTTATTGGCAGGATTTAAAGTTTAGCACATAATCAAAATAAACAAGGAATTTGGAAGTGGTGACCAAATATTGCCATGCTCTTACGCTTTATTATTATCCGCTATCCAATAGTAGTTTCCTAAAAGCGGATATACCTGTGCGTTCAATTTCAACATTCTGAGTCACACTTTTGTTTAACATGATGCTCTTGTCTATATATATCACGCCAAAATCAGGTACGAATTATATCATCAATTGGAATTCTATGTTTTCTTTGTGCGGATATACTTACGAATTTGGTGAATTTTAAAATAACCCATATCATTACTATTTTTTATCTGAAGTATCACATTCAAATTTTTTGAATTTGGTGATATATTAATTAAATATTAACAAATAATTTGTATATTATTTTTAAAACCAAATTACAAGACAAATAAATAGTGTTCATGAGATTTAACTGATTCCACACAAAGAATCACAAAGAATTATTTGTTGAGAGCATATCTCAACAAAACTCAACAACCAACAAACTAATCTTAAATATTTACTAATGTAAGCTTTATTTCCAAGTCCACCTTTAAAGCCTACATTTATATCATTGCAAAGATTATTACAAGAATCATATAGTTACATCTATCTCGCCAGTCTTCATCAACACTCACATCAACTCTTGAATCACCCAAACACCATTCTTTCTTCACCACGTCACCTTCGAGCTATCACTTGAACTCCATTTAAAACATAACATCCTCTCACCATCTTTGATGAGCTTTGTATAATTGATTATTTTTTATCTCTCCAAGGACAATCTCGATATTCGTCCACCCTATGGACAAACTCCCATATATCAAAATGCAATGAACTACACTTTTGATAGTTGTATAAGTGACTTGTAAGTATTGGGCACACTAAATAGTTAATTATGAAATTGACCTTTCTACATACAAGGATTTCATATTTTGACATGTATCCAATGTTCTTGAAGCCGGAGGCACAATAAGACCCATTATCATATAACAAACACACAATTAAATTAGGGGCACTAAAGAACACTGAGAACCCGTAATTTTCATTGTATTTCTCTAATCATTAATTAGTTCTAGACTTTTATCATATCATCAAAATAAAATTATAACATATTTACAATCAATTACTAAAAATCATATAGTAAAGAAATTAGTTATAGCACTCATTTCACTACATTCTATCTAAATCCGCCGACTATAGGTGACTCCTGCCGACTGAAATTAAAATGGTGATGTGGGAACATTCAACGGCACCATTGGTCGATGTGGTGATTAATGTTCTAACACCTCGCCTTAATCACGATGACTTAAACATTAACTTTCGTATTGGTCTAAGTCTCAGCTAGGCTTACAACAAAACATTTCATTTTTTATTTCCTGCTAAATAGTCCATGCTTGTTCATTTGCTGATGCAGTTTCATCTTCACCTTTCTTGTCATAAGATAGTGATGGAACTTCTCCTTTCTTTATTGTAGGTTAACATTTTGTGTATTGAACATTGCTGCAGCTTCCTGGGACTTATACTTGTCCTTAATGATTGCAATTTCTTCAAGTTGTATTGCTTCTTCCTAATTGTCAATATCTGCACACTCAAAAACAATGTTAGATTCATAAAAAGAACCATAGTGATTCTTGTCATCATGCTCCTTGAAGAGAGCTTTGTTTCTTTCATCTTTCTTTGCCAACATAGTTCATTGATTCATGCCTTCAACCTCTTTAATCAACGTTTTTGCTATAAACATGTCGTCTTGAATTTGATTTATATATGGAGGTAGGAAGATATTCTTTAACCCTGTTACTTTTGTGTGAATATTAATCCTCTTTTTGTTGCTTTAGTTAGATATTTTAATCAAACAATATCAAGAAACAAAAACAACAAAACATGACACAAATATAGCCTCTTAACCACAAAAAAACCCCTCCAAAGGAAAACCTGGAAACTCTTCTCTTCTTAGATTCTTCTTCAAATGAGATGCAAAGACCCAATCCCTAAACCAAGTCCTTCTCCCAATATCCTGTTAGCCCTTCCTCAAGTCTATTCTTGAAACTGCACCAAACTTCTACACACTTCAACTACAACCTTTCGACTACAACACCGCTACTCAATGTGCAACATTGACCCTGCAATGTTGGCCTTGTACATCCTAAAAGAACATTAACTCAACCTCCTTATAGAACCTTACAAGAGAAAGACGTCTCTTCCTAAGGTCAGCAAGGTTTAGACCAATTTTCCTTCCTCCCAACTACAGGATGTTGCACTTTGTCCTACTACAACTTTGTGCTGCAACTTCAACCTTTTTCGTGCATCCCATAAGCCCTAAAAATTTGCACTTGTGAGAGAGATAGAGCCCAAAATCCAGTAAATTTTGTACTTATTCCTTCTTCTTTACCTTCAATGTCCTTCTTCTAGCTACCTAACAATATTTTGAACTCTTTCTTGCAAATCAAACTTGTTGAGTGAGTATGTCTCCAAATGTCAAATTTCTCTTTATATAGCCTTCAAGAGGTAAAATTCCCTCATTTAGGCCAAATTGAGGATTGGAGGGCTGAATTGTACTCTTCAAGATTCAAAGACTTTCTAGACTAAAAAATAATTGTTTTTACAATTACAAATTTCCTGGAAGGGTCTTATAAACGTGATGTTGACTTCATTGCCTCATGACAATAAATTCTTAGACCTGATAAACTCTAGAAGCATGAAAACCATGTTTTTAAGAAGAATACCATCAATAATGAGCTTGAAACTCATGTTTTAATAATAATAATTGTATTTATTCTTTTCATGTTTATTATATAGGATATATATTAAAATAAGTAAACAATTATGAAAAGTGAATCTGGTCACATTTATGAACATTCGCTCTTATGTAGGAAGATATTCATAATTATATAAATATCACAACATAATATAACAAACTAAATAGTTCTCACGAAGAGTTGGATTGGTAATCCATGCTATAAGCATCATCATTATGACCAACGATATCCTTGAGGAGTAATTGAAAAAACTCTTCTATATTCGACAGAATTATAGTAGGAGGCTTTATGTGTGATACCGCACTACCTCTGTAAGGCACATACCCCATCGAGATGTCCACAAGGCATGTCCTTTTAGGACTATTGTTATCTTAGATCTGCAATCCAGAGACCTCAAAGAACATTGGTCCTCTTCGAATGCACTTATGTTGGATACCTGTCACATCCTCAAAGAGTGTCAATCTCTTTCCTTTCTTGGATGTTACATAATTAAGGAAACCACATATGCTTATCCAATCATCTAACATTCTCTATTCATTACCTGAAGAGCAGAAGCAACGTGTGGTCTCCAACATCACTCTATCTCAACCAGAGGGGACATCCCTATTCTCCTTTAATCTCAAGAATATAACCTTGCACCTATACAAGGAGACTCCTTTACACCCACTTAAAATCAAAGGAGAGATAGACTTCCTTACTATTTGGGAAGTCATCATCACAAGCCTTACATATTTTCTTCATAAGAGTATCAACTACCAATGCTTCATAGTTTCCTGACACCCTCTTCCCTCTACATCATCAAACTTTATTTCTTTCAAGCTTTCATGGAGCCACCTTCACTCTTTTATCTTATCATAGGTTCTAGGCCAATATACTCTCATAAATTTCTTGTTTTATATGAAGGCATCACATTGAGATTTCCAAAATTCAAGTTGATCATGTCTTCTTATTGAAAGTTATCTTCCTTTGACCATCAGGTTATCTTCTCACAATTATACCATTCAATCTCAAGATGTTTATATCTTGACCTCACTTTTGCAAGTACCAAATATCGAGCATCCCTCCATACCTTTCATCCATATAGTTGATCTTGCCTAATATGCCATGATATATTCGTACAACATTTTTCCAAGTGGTAATAATATGTTAGCAAAAACATAAAAAATTAGAATTACCTGACCACGTCGACCTTCTCAACAACATCCCTATCGACAATCTTCACTTGAAACATCCTTCATGCATTAGAGTGCCCAAGGATGAAACTTGATTATGAAGTTACACTATTTTCTTCTATAGATTAAAAGTGATGTTAACCATTAACTTCATATTCTATAGAAAATACTAAATTCTTTTATGCATGCTTAAGTAAGTCAAATCCTATGATATATCCATGTATTTAAGCATATTTCTTGACCAAATTTTTTCTCCCCAAGATTCTATACACATGAATCTTGTCCATATTGTTGTATGGAGCATGCATTCATATGCTTTCATCCTATCATATAGATATTCATATATCTCACAAACGGCCTGCATCTTGACCCATTTAATTTCGTAATCCATTTACTGGTATTAATTCCACATTACATGTAATGTCTACTAACATTTCCCTATGTGTTTCCCAAAGACCTTCCAAAATGATGGTCCTTCCTGAGTCATGATGATTCAACTATGTAGGATGACAACTTCTAACATAATGTTAGACAATTCTTCGATGATCATTATGAAAAATGTTTTAACTATCTCACTATTTACATGATAGATACAAAACGACTTAATCATGTTATAAACTCTAGACATGCTACTATCATATTATTCTTTCTATCATGTTATGTAAAAGATACTATCCTAAAATAAAGATTAATGTTCACAGAGAACCTAAAAATGAGTGAGCCTTCTTTAGTACTAAATATAATTCACTTCTTCGTTCTTTTCCTTCTTCTCAAGTGCTCCCACTTTTTCAACTACATGAGCTTCACTCCTTTCCTTTCTCTTAGTGTTCTACTTATTTGGATAGTCCCTCCTAAATTGTCCAAATTCATTGCATCCAAAACGTTGCACTTTGGACATGTCTTTCATATTGGACTTACAAAAACTTCTATTTTTAAGCTTCTTGACTTGAGCCTCAGATTTCTCATCTAATATAGTATCATCTTTGACCTCGATCCTCGATTCTTCCAGCATGAATTGTCCCCATAACTCATCAGGGGGAGTTGAATCCTTCTCTGAGTAAATGATTGTTAAAACATTGGTCCATTCTAGTGGAAATTCATTTAGTACACATATGTTTACTTCAGAATCAGTGATTGGTTCCCCAAGTCCTTGCAAGTTGTCTCTTAAATGAGAGAATCTCATGAGGAAGGGTGCCACATACTCATCTCTTGATTTCTTCATTTTGTACAACTTTTTCCTCAATAACATCTTTTGACCTGTTGTACTTACCAAATCTAAATTCACTAACTTGTCATACAGGGGATTAGAAGTATTCAAAATTGCAACAAATGGAACAAGATAACCCTTAACTGATTCAACTATGATTTTTTGAGCTCTGAATTCCCATTCTTCTACTGTGCTAGTTCTTGTTTATTATATTTCTTAAGTCATGTAATTTCGCCAGTAACATATCACATTAATTCTTATTCTATGAGTATCAATTCAATACTTTTCTTCCATGCCAGATAGTTTAAAGCCCCAATGAGCTTATTACTTCCCTTGTAGAATGAACCCATATGAATTGAATATCCAAGCATAGTGTACTAATATCATGCTTACCTGATAACCAATATTCTTCTTGATGATGTATCCAAACTTCTTTATTTGATCATGACCTTTGAAGAGCTATTGATGATGTCATTGAAATATGTTCCTAAGGATTCTTCCACCAACATCTTCCAACATTAATGCCTTTATCATAGACTTCCTTTTTGTGAGATAACCACCCTTCTTATGATACTAATGTATTATTAATCTTACTCAATGTAGAAACCACAGATTAGAAGGGTCTTCAATGAGTCATTTAACTTGATCCTCTAAAGAGATGATTTTCCTTGTAGTCTTCCTCTTTCATGCTTTGAGAGCTTCCAATCCCTTCATCAAATATTCTTTCAGGTGTCCTTCCATGTGCTTTCCTTGTTCACCTTTTCTCCAATACAATGCTAGAAAATGATAAAATGACATCTTATTAAACTTATTTTCTTTAACCCTGATACTTTCTTTTCAATCTCAATCTTCTTTATGTTCTTTTTCTTAAATATTTTCATATAACAATGTCAAGAGACAACAGATATGGACACAGATATAGGCTCTTAGCTACGGAAAAACCCCTCTAAGGGGAAAGCCCATAAACTCTTCTCTTCTTAGAATCTACCTCAAATGAGATAGAATGACCCAATACCTAGATTGAGTCCTTCTCCTAGTGCCAAGTCATCTTGTCCTCCATTAATTTTTTGAAACTTCACCAAACTACTACAAACGACAACTTTGACCTACCAGCTACAATACTGATACTCGACCTGTAACTTCGACCCTACCATTTCAGCCTTGTAACCCCTAAAGAATCCCTAACTGATCCTCCTCCTGGTAAATTCCAAGAGCATGACAAGTCTTCCTAAGATTAGTGAGGTATAGACAAAGTTTCCTTCCTCCTAGATACAAGATCTTGCACTTCTTCCTACTGCAACTTTTTCATGCAACTTCAACCTCTTCTTCCAACAAAAAAACCCTAGAATTTCACACATGTGAGAGAGATAGAGCCCAAAAACCAAGCAATTGTGTCCTTCTTTCTTGTTCTTGACCCTCAGTCTCAATCTTGTAGCTACCTAAATATAAATTGAAATATTTCTTTTATATCGAACTTCTTACGTGAGTATGCTACCCAACAAAGTCAAATTTCTCTTGATATGCCCTCCAAAGGTTCGAATTCCCTCCTTTAGAGCAAGTTGACTATACTAAGGCTCACTTGTACTCTTGGATATTCCAGGAGTTTCTTGACTCACAAATAATTATTTTTAGAATTACAAATTTCCTCGATGAGTCTTATAAACATAATGTTGACTTATTTGACTCATGACAGTAAATCATAATACCTAACAAACCCTAGAAGCATGAAGAACATGCTTTTACCTAGAAGAGCATCAGTAATGAGCATGAAACACATACTTTAATAATAATAACTTTATTTCTTCCTTTTCGTATTTATTACGTAAGATACATATTGAAATGAGTACAACAATTATGAAGATGGAAAAAAGTTACATTTCCCAACATTTTGTAGAATGCAATGCTATGACGGTAACTATACTGATTTGATGCTATAATTTGCAAACAAATTGTAATATTCATGCCATAATTTTTAAATATTTGTGGAGTGGTTTTGATTCTTAATCTATACAAAAACAACTCACAATTAAAATATTTCAAAATATATTATATTGAAAAAAATTAACATATTTGTCATCAATTACTACCCACCATAATTTAAGAAAGTCTTTGTATAAAACATGCATAAAAGAATTTGTAAACAAGTATGCTTATCATGCAAAGAATTATTTATGTGTTCCTCATCAATTTAATCAGTAGAATGAAAAATGTAAATGATCATACTTGTTAGTGGTTTTTAGCCATCAAAATTTATACAAGTTCTTGTGGGAGAGTAAAAAATTAATTTCTTCACTATCAATTTATTAATCCCTACAAAGGAAGGATTATTGTATTAGATTTACTTGTTTATCACTATCAGTTTAGCATTGAGTAATAAAAATTATAATATTTAACTTTAAAAGATAAATACAAACTAATCAAAATTTATAAGCCATACTTAGCACATAATCATTTCATATTTTAAACTGAATAAAATATGAAAATATACATTTCACCTCACTCTACCATATTCATATGAATTCTGACTCAAGCTCAAATTTGGAAAGCCAATACAATGATTTGAAATTATTTTGGATAATTGTCTCACTATAGTTCGTGATATATATTATTTAATATAGAGGTAATTTCAAAAACAAAGGCTAAACTGAGTGTATTATTATTTTATGTTATCTTTGTGTCCTTAAAATTAATTAGATTTTGACCCATTTTATATTTTACCTTATCAATTATAATTCACATAAATTTTATTTTTTTTACTTATTTAATTTCAATTCATGATCACATTTCCTAAATGTTAGTTTTATTTTCATGTTTGTATTATATTATATGCATTCATGTCATTATTATTATAGATTCATTATTATTGATAATACATAGAGTAGATACACTAAAAGTTGTGTTTTTTTAAATTTTCATGAACATTAATTCGATTAATATCGAGTCCCAAAATAACATTTCCCGTACCTAATAAAATATATTTCTTACTAAAATGGTGGAGCCTTTCTTATAAATTAATATAAAAATATCGTAAATTTACTTAAGCATAAAAATATATTTTCTTTATACGCAACATAGTTACATACTATATTTATATTTTTATTACAAAATGTAATATATTTATATTTTATATGGTCTTCAATATTACAAGAAAAATAGAAGTATTTACAGCTGGTTGGGGTTGGTGTTAGGTTCAACATTGTAAAAACTATTGTGCTTTCAAGAATTGCAGTAGTGAATAAGAAAATAAGAGAATTATAGTTGTAAAGAAGAAGACAAAATTAAATAATAAAAAGTTTTAAAGAACTATAGTAGTGACCAAGACAATAAGAGAATTATGGTGGTAAACGAGAAGACAATATGAGAACTAAGTAGCATGAAAGTGTGTGAGTCTTGGGATTGATTTATATGAATATTATGATAAGGTTTTTTCTTTGAAACACTTGTTCAATCATGCCACGCAAAAGTAGTAGTGAGCTAATACATTAACATCACCTCCTTGGTTTCTTAATCTGTATTATACTGTCAATGATTAAGAATGATACAATGTAGGGGCTTCATAATGGATGTGGGTTTTTTGGGCTTAGGATTGGGATGCCAATTCAATTAGTCTACTTAGCTTTGAACTTTTGCCCCTTCTCTAGGTGTGGGCAATAGGTTCATTGATTTATTAGGCGAGGAATGACAATCTTGCTTGAGTTGTCTTTGCTCTATAATTTTACCTCAAGAGCTAGTTATGGTTTGCTATTTGTTACGACTCCCATGTAGAATTTTGGTAATAATGGAACATTTACAATGGATAAATGGTTGTTTCGTGTCATGTGAGCTCAATGACTTAATGAAAAGGGTCACGCATAGTCAAATGGAAATAGTAAAGGTGAAATGTAGTGTAATAAATTTGACTATTCATTGGAATAAGTTGAACTATGAGTCTGATAGATTAACTTACAGGAAAGCTATATTAGGAATTCTTGTGTAGTGGACATAGATATGCACATGCTAGAAATTGAAGAATGTCATAGATAGGTTGAAGCATTCATGGGAGCTCAACGTAGGAAATCCTTGGATCTTAATGTGTAGGTGAGATATCTAAAGTTGTTAGTTAGAACAAGTGTGGCTCATCCATACATATATGAAAGGTTGTTGCATCTCCCCCTTTTGAGTGAAGAAAATTCTAGTAGGTGTCCATGTGTGACCTTGGAGAAACACTCATACAAATTCTCCCAAAATATTTCATTGTGACATTAAAGTTTAGATTAACCTTGTTATTGTATTTGAAGAAAAATTGCTTTGGTGAAACTCGAAGTGAATGAAAAGAAGACACATAAGCATATATATATATTATAAGCACATAAATTAGTATATTTATTTCAAACTTGTACATTAAGCTTAAATAAATTCTATTAACTTATTTTTCTTACTTAAGAAATATGTAAAATATTATATTTACGAAACTAGTAAAGACTCGATCAATAGAAATAAATTGTTTAAGAAGCCCTCTTAACTTTATTTTTACTAGTATACAAACTAAAACTTTGTTAAAAAATTATCCCTAACTCTAGTGAAGCTTAACCATTTTTCCCATGTTATCTTATTTCCATTTTAAGATATTATCTATCTAAAATTCAATTCAAATCCTTAACCATTTATCCAAATCAAATGGTTTCAAGAGCCTTTTCTGTTTGTAAAATTTTATTTATAATTTGGAATTCTCACGTGGTAAAGCCATTTTGTAAAATTTAAAAAATTATCAAAATAAAAAAAATTACATCAATTACAGACAAAATTATAGTTTAAAGATTTTTATTTATAAATATAAATATAAATATAAAAATTATATTTATGAAGCCTTCTCCCAAAATATAAATTTTAATTAATATATATTTTCTAATTAACAAATTTAATTGCAATGGGCAGGATTTACAGATTGTTTGAGAAGATATTTCATTTACACAAATATATATATCTATCTATAAACTATTCTTCCAAAATCTATATTCCTAATTAAAAAATAAATAAGTAAAAATTAGAACCATTAAAGAACAAAATTATAGTTTTCGAGATATTTCGTTTATAAATATATATATCTATTTATAAAGCCTTCTCTCAAAATATATATTTTAATCAATATATTTTCTAGTTAACAAATTATTGTGATCGGCGGAATTTTAAAGATCGTTTGAGAGATATTTCGTTTATAAATTATATATATATTATATATGAATCTCTTCCAAAATCTATATTTTCTCATTAAAAAAAATTCATGTGATGGGCAGGATTTAAAGTTTAGCACATAATCTTCATTGTCTCCATAATCAAAATAAACGAATAAGGAATTTGGAAGCCAGGCTGATACAATTTTTCATTTCTAATCTTTGTCGATGCACTTTTCCATATGTTTCTGTATGGCCCAGCCATGCGTTCATGTGATGAAGGATTCGGTTCAATTCACCTCACTGTATACATTCAGTTTTTGCTCGATGCCCAATACCTATGTAATATTAATATGTCGCATTGTGAACTCATGAGGTAGCGATTTAATGGACATGCCCATTAGCCAGCTAAAGGAAATTTTTTATTATATCTCAGCTCTTAAGCATTAACTTCAAGCCATGCATGCACTCACATACTCGTAGGAAAACTTGAGCACTCATGGTTCTCGCTAGGTATACGTTTAGTGTTTGCGTAGTAGGTCTACGAATGAAGTCTTAGGGTCAACACTTTGGTTGCTTAAGTAGGAAGGTGTTTACTTGTATATGTCACAAGAAAAAGAGAAAACATCACATCATTGTAGTAATGGTCATTTCCAAAGCCATTATCCACGTCATTTTGAATGCAGTTGTCTATAATGCGATTTTTTAGAAGTCTTTCTGGTGGGTTTTTCCGGTCAAAATCCGGCAGCAATTTATTGGAATCGCAAGTTTCGTAGCTAGTTTACAATCAAAGCGTCCCAGGGGTTTTTCAGGGTGCTGAATCCAAATATGCAATTAAAAAACCATTTTAACTGCAACAAATCAAGATTTAACCTCAATTTCTTCCGCCGGATTCCGTCACCGGAATCTCCAAAAAGTCGCATTATAGACAACTCCATTTTCAATGTGCATATTAGTAAACTCGAATTTAGAAATTAGTTTTAATTTGTATGTCAAGTGAGGAACTCTGTAAATCTTATGTCTTTTATCACAAAGCTTTTAGATTTTTTTTTGGATTTATTTACCTCTTACATATTACCACCACTGCTAATAATCTTCTAAAGAATGATTATATAAATATTGCCATGTGCATGATTCAATTATCACAATGTGAATTGTGTCCAGTTTCACAAATTGTTTCATCCATATCATAATTGGTCGGGGAATTTATAGTTCCTATGTTTTTTTACTTGCATGAAATATGATCTGCCAATTGTCATTATTTCGTCGAATCAGATACATAATAACTAGCATGTTTTTTTACCGTTTGCATGAAATACGATCTGCCAATTACGATCTGCCAATTGTCATTATTTTGTCGAATTAGATACATAACACCTAGCATGTTTTTTTTACTCTTTGCATGAAATACGATCTGCCGATTGTCACTATTTCTTCGGATCAGATACGTGATACCTAGCAATTGGTGACCAAATATTGCCATGCTCTTACGCTTTATTATTATCCGCTATCCAATAGTACTTTCCTAAAAGCGGATGTACCTGTGTGTTCAATTTCAACATTCTGAGTCAAACTTTTGTTTAACATGATGCTCTTGTCTATATATATCACGCCAAAATCAGGTACGAATTATATCATCAATTGGAATTCTATCATTTCTTTGTGCGGATATACTTACGAATTTGGTGAATTTTAAAATAACCCATATCATTATTTTTTTTTTTTCCTGAAATATCAAATTCAATTTTTTTGAATTTTTTGATATATTAATTAAATATTAACAAATAATTTGTGTATTATTTTCAAAATCAAATTACAAGATACATAAATAGTGTTCATGAGATTTAACTGATTCCACACAAAGAATTATTTGTTGAGAAAATATTTCAATAAAACTCAACAACCAACAAACTAATCTTAAATATTTACTAATGTAAACTTTATTTCCAAGTCCCCCTTTAAAGCCTACATTTATATCATTACAAAGATTATTACAAGAATCATATAGTTACATCTATCTCGTTGGTCTTCATCAACACTCATATCAACTCTTGAATCGCACAAATACTATTCTTTCTTCACCACGTCATCTTCGAGCTATCACTTGAACTCCATTTAAAACATAAACTCCTCTCACCATCTTTGATGACCTTTGTATAATTGATTATTTCTTATCTCTCCAAGGACAATCTCAATATTTGACCACCCTATGGACAAACTCCCATCTATCAAAATGCAATGAAATACACTTTTGGTAGTTGTATAAGTGACTTGTAAGTATTGGGCATACTCAATAGTCAATTATGCAATTGACCTTTCTACATACAAGGATTTCATATTTTGACATGTATCCAATGTTCTTGAAGCCCGAAGCACAATAAGTCCCATTATCATATAACAAACACACACAATTAAATTAGGGCCATTAAAGAATACGGAGAACCCGTAATTTTCATTGTATTTCTCTAATCATTAATTATTTTTAGACTTTTATCATATCATCAAAATAAAATTATAACATATTTACAGTCAATTAATAAAAATCATATAGTAAAGAAATTATTTATAGCACTCCTTTCACTACATTCTATTACACGATCTCTCTAGAAAAAATGTCCACTAGTTGGAAACATAATAATTGATTTCTATCTCATAACAACCGAGAGACTATAATCGATGGAGTGCAATGAAATTCATCAAGTTAGTGTCCTCATAAGAATGAAAGGTGTCATCGCCATTTGAAATCATCGTACCACCTATCTGTCATCCCAAATTTGTTGGAGAGACACACTCATTCAGAAAATATTGGAAAAGCAGATTCACCATGAGAAATGAACAGTTGGATGGCTAACAAATCGCATAAAGTCACCACAGATGTATTGAATGATAAGGAACCAAGATGACATGAGTTGTTGGTGTCTGAATTATGTTGAGAATATGGATCTCCACTTTAGAGATTGTGAACAAGTATTGAGAAATCTATTCAAAAGAGAAATAAGATCTCGTCGAAGTTGGGTCAGCCTAGCGAGAGACCGTGGAAGCAACAAAAGAAACAAATTTATTTTTTTGAGGGCAAGAAGAAATTGAATTTCAAAATATTTGGCAGAAACTCTAATGCTAAAACCAACCCACTCTAAATGCATCAAGCTTGACCAACGAGATCTTCAATCAAGCCAAGAGCTAATCTCAATGTAGCAAATCTCCTCCTGCACATTCGCAACTCTCAAGTCATTTCCTTCCAACTATATAATTGTGCAAAGCTAACAAGTCTAGGTTTTATGTTGGTTGAGATAAATATGAGAGATGTTAGACTCATAACCACAGAGATAATACCTCGCGTAGAGAACCTCGATGCCGAGATCCAATGAAAGTTTTCATGGCACCTATGCACATCACTGTAAGAAGTGACAAAAACAACTTCAATGCCTCTGAAAAAGATTTGAACCTAAGACCACCATGGAGAAATAACACATAATCACTTAGAAATCTCATGACTTCCTGCATCAACTCCACACATTTTTTTGACTTTTTCCTGCACATTATGACAACTATGTAGAAGGATCACTATTTTCCATCACCACTTTCCACAATACTCCTCTTCCAATTCGGCACTGGAACGAAACTTATGCAAAAAAAACTTTCCATGTAGGCATTCATGCTAACAGAAACTTTGAAGACTCGTATAATGGGATTGTTTATTGCATTACAAAGCACATACATTTATAAAAAACTTGCTATAGGGATTCACTTACTATCATTTACGTTCTATCTAAATCCGCCGACTATAGCCGGCTCCTGCCGACTGAAATTAAACTGGTGATGTGGGAATAGTCGATGGCGCCATTGGTCGATGTCATGGTTAATGTTCTAACACCTCCCCATAATCAAAATGACTTAAACTTAAACTTGCCTACTGGTCTATGTCTCAGCTAGGCTTACAACAAAACATTTCATTTTTGACTTCTTACTAAATGGTCCATACTTGTTCATCTGCTGATGCAGTTACATCTTCACCTTTCTTGTCATAAGATAGTGATGGAGCTTCTCCTTTCTTGGTTGTAGGTTAACATTTTGTGTATTTAACGTTGCTACAAGTTCTTGGGACTTATACTTGTCCTTAATTCTTGCAATTTCTTCAAGTTCTGTTGCTTCTTCCTGATTGTCAGTGTATGCACACTAAAAAACAATGTTAGATTCATAAAAAGAACCATAATGAATCTTGTCATCATGCTCCTTGAAGAGAGCTTTGTTTCTCTCATCTTTCTTTGTTGACATAGTTGGTTGATTCATGTTTTCAACCTCTTTAATCAACGTTTTTGTTGCAAACATGTTGTCTTGAATTTGATTTGTATATGGAGGTAGGTAGATCTTCTCACAAAATAAAAAATCATCAATAATATGCTTTTCATGCATCATATTGAACCACTCTGAGATATATAATTCTCATTAAATTTGACTTCATAAGTGTCTGCATCACAGGGAGTTTCCTTACTATGGCATACTACACTATTGTCAGCTACAAATGACATACTTTCAGTGTTAATCACAGTTATGATGCTCTCAACACAATCACATTTAGTAAGAACACCTTCGTCAACTTCAACTTTCTCACTCCTCTCCATATTGTATTTCATTTCAAGAACATCCCAAAATATTTTTGCATTATGCTTTTCACCAAATTCATGAAAAATATTAAACAAAATGTTTTCATCTAAAGCTTATATAATCGGAAGTAATGCTACTACACTTCTACACTTATCTTGGGGATTTATGGATGTTTCTTCAACAAATTGCCATAAATATACTGAACCAAGCAATTCCTCCATTTTAATATCCCAAAGATCAGAATGTTTACCTGAGAAAATTGGAAAAACTCGCATTAATAGTTTCAGTATTGCATCAGTGTCTTCAATTTCTTCTTGCTTACTCAGATTTTTATTTGACATTTCATATTGCAGCTCTCTTTTCTTATTCTCTCCCACGATATTTTTGAGTTCTCTTTGAAACTCTCCCATTATAATTTTTCGACCCATAGCTACAATGCAAGCCCTCTTTTAGCTCAAGAAAATAACTTGTACTTCCATAGCATTTCCATTATTCCAAGTGGAGACAACCACAGATCATAGTCACACTTGCACAATGTTGATCTCAATTCCAATGATGAGAATCACTACATGCGAGTGCACAACCACTGCTTCTCTCAGCAAATATTCACTACACCACACAATTAGGCACTCCTCCAAATAGTGCAGTGGGATCTTGATGCAAGCCTAGACCTACAAACCCAGAATCTTTTTTTCTCCCTTTACAAACTTCGGCAACTGCGTCTTCAACACTTCTGTCCACACTGTCATTTCAGATTTAATTCATCAATCTTTATTCAATTTTTGGATCACACCTTCAAATTCTCAAACTTATCTTCAGGCATATCATTTATGTGTTATCAAAATGCATACGACAAACACCAATCGAATTGTCTGGCAATTTCTGCTGCGTAGTTCAGTTTTGACTTTCATGAATGAGGATGAATAAATTCCAACCTATAACTTGACACAATTCGGACACATCAAACTCTTTATCTCAAAAATCTTCAAACCTTGAAAAAGTACATTATTTAACAATGTCGTCCTCTTAACAAAACAATCTTGTCCACAATTTCTTCATAGTAACATATAAGAAAGCGTTTAACAGAACTGGTGAGTCATGGTAATTGAAAAGTAAATTAATTGTAAAATACACACTTGAGAAGCTCGCACGCTCCTATTGTTCATGTCCATGAGAAGCAAAGGATTTACTTAGTATGATTTGACCACGGTTTCGAAACTAAACTTGACACCTTTTCCGCATGGATATGATCCTCAACATGGGGAGTTGCACGATCTTAAGGGTCATATTAAATCTCTGAGGAATTGTGTTTACCTGAATTAGCTGGATTTGAGAAACTATCGTTGATCTTTGGGAGTCCTACTCTCATACTGCTATGCTCCTTCTCCTTCTGGCAGTGAACATATACCAAGCCGCCTCCCGCTAACGCCACGACAATCACAAACAAGCTACCGCTATTTTATTCCCCATCATCAGAGTTCAAATCCGTTGTACCAATTGTACGATAGAGGACTCAATTTCAAACTGTGAGTAAAATAAGGAGATAGATGACTTGCATGAGTCAGTGGTTGCTTCAACCAACGCCAAACCTCTCACGAATTTGGCATAATAATGGCGTGTATGATCCAGTCGTCGTGAGGAATCTGGTCGCGCTGTTCCTTTTGTCTATGGTTGACAGCCTCTCCATGCAAACAATTAAGAATCACCAATGAAAACACACAGCCGCATCTTTACTTTCGGTTACAGCTCGAACTTCAACCCAAAAGAAAATAAAAAATAACCATGCATGCAGCTATCCATATAACTATGTATTCGACCAATTATATTAAAGAGAATCGCCACACATATACGACATGTCCAATTTTATCATTCAATTAAATGGAAAATAGCGTTGTTTTATAATTCTTTCGAACCTATACTGCCCACTATTGCTAAGCTGACTTAATACACAGTAATCATATATTAAAGCAATTTAACTCTTTTTATACACAGTCAATTACTATTAAGTATCCATATTAACAAAATCTCATCGACTTTTCACCGAGAGGAATTTCATAATAATACTTTGGCACGCTCCCCTCTTTCCACCCCCTGAGAGCTTCACTTTCCTCTTTATTTATAATTAAAGGATAGGCCTTCTCGGTCCTTATCCGATACAAACGCAGGCTTTTTCTTTTTACATAATGATTTAAAGCATGAAGCTTTATTCTACACCATTATCCTAATTTTAACTTTAAAAACATAGAAATTTTATCCCATATTTTTCTCCTAAACTATTTTTCCCATATTCTGTTATTTAGAAAAAGAATATTTACACAATCCTTACTTAAAAATAACAAAATACTAAAAATTATCACACCCCCTTTTCCACATATTTACAAATGAAGATGGTCTTGATGCTCCTGCATCATACACCCAACCTTAAAATTAATCATGATCCCCTGATCATGTGTTCGGATCTGTGTATGCCTAGATCCCATATCTTGTGCTGCAACTCATCATTGTTATTGCTCGCTGCCTTTCTCTAGGTTTCCATATCTTATGTTGCCTTGCTCCACTAGTTGTGCTCTCACAATCTTCTATTGTCTTCCTTTTGCTGCTTCCTTTTTGTTTCACTGCTACTAGTCTCTTCCGGGATTCTTTCACCATCATCCGTCTCATCATTTCAATTTCTCTGTCTAACATATTTTCTCCAGCATCTTCAATAAAACCTGTACTCACAAAACAATTGTTAGAAAAAAAAATATAAGGCTTCAGTGCCTTGTGCTCCTTTTCCAGCATTTCAATACACTGTTCTGAATCCTCCTCCACTATCAGAACATCAGTATGCTGATCCAAACTTTCCAAAGAATCCTCTGAAGAACTATCAATCAGTCTTTCTCTCATATCATCTGCTTCCATGATGTCTTTTTCCTCTTGTTCACTGCACTGAACTCTTTCTTCTACAATCTCCCTGTCATACTGTGGATTCTCCAACAAATATTCTAATAATGCAATTTCTCTGTAGCATCGCTCAAACATATCATCATCACCTGTATTCATACATAAACTTTCAGTTTACACAAAATGTTCAACAATATCAGCTGTTACTTCCCTTATCTGTGCTTCAGACTGATTCTCTTCCTCAACATCCACAAGAACTTCCTCTTGTGGTGTAATAGTTTCACAAGATGGCACATCCTCCTCAACACCTGTAATCACATCACAATTGTCAGCTATACAAACACAAGAGTTCACATTATCCAGCTGATCTGGATCTACCCAATAACTCTAGAAATCGTCAATGATCTCCTCCTCTATTTCATCAATGGAAACCCCCTCTGCACTTGCAAACATACACAACTCGTCAGTTTTAAAAGCATAAGACCTTTTACTCTTGACTACTTCCTTCAGCACTTTCCTTTTATCAGATCTGCATGTGGAATTTTCAAATTTCATCTCTGGCACAAGAACTCTAGGTCCCTTTTTCAACAAGGCAATCAGAATTTGTCTCAACCTCCTCTGCAATTGTCGCCAAATCACTCTCTTTCCCTTCAGTGGAAATATCCATTTTCTTTTCTGATTTTCCTGCTCTTGTAGCCATTCTTCTAGTACCTGCAACTGTGCCTTTATTTCTGCAATCTTTCTTTCTCGAACTCCTGCAATCATCTCATCTCTGTGGCATTTCTCTTAACCTCTTCCTCCTCTAGAAAAACTCCCTCTGCCTCTGGCAGACTTCTTTCTCATGCGTTTCTCACTCACCATGAGTTGTACTAGCTTCTCCAACAACAATCTATGTTGTGGCCACTTACCTCACCAAGTTCTCCTCATTCAGTCTTTTGGTAAGTACTGGTTCACTGCCTTTGGAACCTCTTGAGCACTCCTCTACTCTCTCTAGGCTATCTCTTCAAATCACCTTCTTCTTCAGGACACTACACTTATCCTCCTTATCCAGCCTTCAGCTGAATGCCAGGTTCACTGCCAACTTCTCTGCAACCATAAACTTAAATCATAAATTTCAGATCAAAAAAATCATCTCACCTTCAAGACCTTGCATGATCTTGTCCTCTTTCCATTTCTGCAATCTTGTTCACTGCATTTGCGTATGCTTGCACATCAAATTTAAAAATCTGATCTTTATTTCAACTATTCACCACACTTTGTTTCTCAAAAAAAAAAAAACAAACATCTTCAACAAAACATTCCCACTCTGATACCACCTGATGCAAGCCTAGACCTGCGAACCCAATTTTTTTTTTCTCCCTTTACAAACTCCGGCAACTGCATCTTCAACACTTCTATCCACACTGTTGTTTCAGATTTAATTCATCAATCTTTATTCAATTTTTGGATCGCAACTTCAAATTTTCAATCTTATCTTCAGGCATATCATTTCTATATTATCAAAATGCATACGGCAAACACCAATCGAATTGTCTGGCAATTTCTGCCGCGTAGCTCAGTTTTGACTATCATGAATGAGGATGAATCAATTCCAACCTATAACTTGACGCAATTCGGACACATCAGACTCTTTATCTCAAAAATCTTCAAACCTTGAAAAAGTACATTATTTAACAATGTCGTCCTCTTAACAAAACAATCTTGTCCACAATTTCTTCATAGTAACATCTAAGAAAGCGTTTAACAAAACTGGTGCGTCATGGTGATTGAAAAGTACATTAATTGTAAAATACACACTTGAGAAGCTGGCACGCTCCTATTGTTCATGTCCATGAGAAGCAAAGGATTTACTTAGTATGATTTGACCACGGTTTCAAAACTAAACTTGACACCTTTTCCGCATGGATATGATCCTCAACATGGGGAGTTGCGCGATCTTAACAGTCATATTAAACCTCTGAGGAATTGTGTTTACCAGAATTAGCTGGATTTGAGAAACTATCGTTGATCTCTGGGAGTCCTACTCTCATAATGCTACACTACTTCTCCTTCTGGCAGTGAACATATACCAAGCTGCTTCCCGCTAACGCCACCACAATCACAAACAAGCTGCCGCCATTTTATTCCCCATCATCAGAGTTCAAATCTGTCGTACCAATTGTATGATAGAGGACTCAATTTCAAACTGTGAGTAAAATAAGGAGGTAGATGACTTGCATGAGTCAGTGGTCGCCTCAACCAGTGCCAAACCTTTCACGAATTTGGCATAATAATGGCTTGTATGATCCAGTCGTCGTGAGGAATCTGGTCACACTGTTCCTTTTGTCTATGGTTGACAGCCTCCCCAAGCAAACAATTAAGAATCACCAATGAAAACACACAGCCGCATCTTTACTTTCGGTTACAGCTCGAACTTCGACCCAAAATAAAATAAAAAATAACCACTCATGCAGCTATCCATATAACTTTGTATTCAACCAATTATATTAAAGAGAATCGCCACACATATACGACATGTCCAGTTTTATCATTCAATTAAATGGAAAACCGCGCTGTTTTATAATTCTTTTGAACCTATATTGCCCACTGTTGCTAAGCTGACTTAATACACAGTAATCATTTATTAAAGCGATTTAACTCTTTTTATACATAGTCATTACTATTAAACGCATGTATCCATATTAACAAAATCTCATCGAGTTTTCACCGAGAGGAATTTCATAATAATACTTTGGCACACCTCCCTCTCTCCACCCCCTGAGAGCTTTGCTTGCCTCTTTATTTATAATTGAAGGATAGGCCTTCTCAGTCCTTCTCCGATACAAAAGCAGGCTTTCTCTTTTTACATAATCATTTAAAGCATGAAGCTTTATTCTCCACCATTATCCTAATTTTAACTTAAAAAACATAGAAATTTTATCCCAAATTTTTCTCCTAAACTATTTTTCCCATATTCTTTTATTTAGAAAAAGAATATTTACATAATCCTTACTTAAAAATAACAAAATACTAAAAATTATCACACCCCCTTTTCCACATATTTACAAATGAACATGGTCTTGATGCTCCTGCATCAGATCTCCTTCTCATTGTGGGCTTGTGCCCCTCAATCGTCACTGACGTAGCCTTCTCCACATAGATCTTAAAGAATGAATTATTTGTTTGACCTTTGGCACAACCAATAATCTCAATTTCCCTACTTTTTCCACACGTTCATTCTTGCAGTCACTGTATTTGCCCCTCACCTGCATTCTAAAACTCAGAATTTAGTTTTCTTTCCAAGCCATATCTTGTGAGTAACCATTACATGCACAACAACTCTTCAAGCCACACTGGTTCCTCACAAAATGCCTGCCACAACCCTCCACTACTTCGACTATGCCTCCATGACTACCACAAGCTCTAAACTCCACTCACTAAAGCCACTCCAACTCCAACGTCCAAGCTCCATGATAGAAATTTGAAGATTCACGAAGAGCTTTGCAACAAATTACAATGTTGTACAAACTAACAGATACTTCACGCTTCTTTCACCAAGCCCTCAAGGCTTTGGAGTATGGACTCTCACGTTCACTGCAATTAAACAGTTAGCACCACACAGATATTTTACCACCTGGCTTACTTTCTGAAACCCTCAACTTGGATCAATCACCCAACGCACAACAATGAAACCCAAACAATAACATGCACAGTCTTTCACAGTGTCGCTAACTCCAAACATCAAACTGACACTCCAAACTTCACATAAAACACTCAAGAAATGCAGCAGCCTTTAGCAACTTCACTACCATGATCAACAACAGTGACTTCATGACTTCTCTCAATAGCTTTGGCCACATCCGTGCAACCACTCCTCAAGCCTCCTTGCAGCAAGCTCTATCTCCTCATAGTGGGCTCTATCACCTGACAGCTCACCTGAGACCTTCATAATATCGAGCCCTCCTATATTGTGGCTCTGATACCATAACAAAAACTATGAAGACTCGTCGAATGAGCTTTTTTATTTCATAACAATGCACATACTCTTATACAAAACCCGCTACAGGGATTCACTTACTGCCATTTACTTTCTATCTAAATCCGCCAACTATAGCGGACTCTTACCGACTGAAATTAAACTGGTGATGTGGGAACAGTGGGGAGCACCATTGGCCACACTCATTATTAATGTTCTAACACACGCAATGCATCTCATACAAAGGTCTTCAAATAATACACCAATACAAGCTCATAATGTTGTAATATCATGCTACAATCAGATCCAAACATTGCATAATTTTGTCCACATATGTATTCTTAATTCACCACTATCTATAAGCCAATCTAGGAGTCAAACAAAACACACACTTAATGTGAAATAAATATCGCACAAGCAATCCAACTTATAACAATCTGATGCGCCATCTTATTTATGTAGAGAAAATAAAATCACATATTTCCTCCATTTTCCTTGGCCCTCCCTTGAGAGAGTTAGACGGGCTCATATGGGGATGTGATACCAACAAAGAAATATGATGAAAAAATATGTTCACAAATTCACCCAAAAAAATTTGTATATTACGTTCAAAACCAAATTACAAGCCACATAAATAGTGCTCATGAGATTCAACATATTCCAAACAAGGAATTGCTTGTTTAAAAAATATCTTAACCAATCTCATCAACCAACAAAATAATCTTACGTATTTACTAATGTAAACATTATTTCCAAATGTACGTAGAAAATAGTTCTCTCCATCCAAGCAACTAGTGACCAATTAGTTCTCTCTATCCAAACATTTGGTGACCGAATATTGGCACGCTCTTAAGATTTATTATTATTTTTTTTTGAAGAGTACTTTCCTAAAAACATATATACCTGTGCATTCAATTTCAACATTGTGAGTCACAATTTTGTTTAAAAGGATGATATTGCCTATATATATATCAAGCCAAAATCAGGTACAAATTACATCATTAATGAGAACTCTATTTTTTTTTGTGTTTATATACTTATGATTTCTATGAGTTTTAAAATCACCCATATCATTACAATTTTGAGATATCTATGTAAAATATGGAATTTCAAAAAGTTTTGACTTCGTCTAGGTGTGCTGGTAGTGAAGTAATGTTTTTGCTCCTGAAGTGACTATGTCTAGGTACTTTCTGGGCCTGCTGGCAGCAGAGCAACACCAAAGATAAAATATCACACTTTGAATATCATAAAATTGTCATGCATATTACCCTTTCCTTGATTGAGGCAATTGTGATATCCCATCTCTTTTGTGTGTTGAACCAAGTGAAAGAAAGTGAGGTACTATATATATAATTGGGTCAATAAGGGGAGGTCAACTAAATCTGATTGGTGAGCCAACACTTCCTAAAGGGCTAGCATTTTAACTGAAAATCCATTCCTAAACAGAGAATTTGAAGCTCACCCAATGTGTCACCAAGTGTTGTCATTGCTACAATGCCCTCCAAAAAATTTCAATAGATTCAAATTTTGGAGCCTACTTCCACATTTTATTTAGTGTCGCGTTGGATGTCAAGTGTTGTTTCAAGTCATTCTATATGTTTTAATACATATATTGATTGAGATATTACTTAATAAATTAATATTATCCCTCATGGAGGTGATAAGTAATGGAAAAAATGTGGGCTACGATGATGAAGCTCAAGCATGAGTTCATAAGTCAATTTTCATGCCACCACAAGGCTAATGTGTATTTTGTAGTCTTTGGCTGGATACGTGCCAACCTGCATTGGACCATGTATTCATGATCATTATATGGGGATATTTTCTAGGAATTTCATAGTGGTATTTTCCTTCTCATCAATGGTTAATATTTCCTTTCTTTTACTGGCTAATTTCCTGTTGCCATTTCATTCTCCCACCATGATTTGCAACTACTACCTACCGTCATTTTGGTTCTCACATACTAGCCTCACTCTAATTATTTTATTTCCTTCATTATAGGTGAGATTTGGTTCTCATCTCACTAAAGTGTTTGTAGATTCAATTTTTTCTTTGGTAGAGGTTTTCAATTGTTCTTTGGTTGACATTATATTTTTGTGTCTGATCTACACCATCTTAGCCCAAATTGCTTCTCTCTCATATCCACATCAATGATGAGAAAAAGGGCCTAATGTTGGCATGGAGGAGGAAGTAGAGGAAACATTAGGGCATCTTGAGCTAGGTTCAAAGTGAAATGTTTTACTGGGCACTTCCACACCCATATGGCTTTAGAGAAGTAGTGAGAGGTCCATGCAGTTGAGGAATAAATTAGATAGGACTATGATGGTATCTTACATTATGAAGCAATAAAAGGATTAGTACTAGGGATCCATAACATGAGGAACAAAAGAGGCCAATAAAACCCCTATATGTACATGCTAGAGGGTAAAACTATGGCATTGGGTTACACATTTTTTCTAGGGAGGGTGCATTTAGATGAAACAATAGAGCTCAGTTGAGAATTTTAAGCGCATTATCGAGCCAGTTTGAAATTATTGATCGACCCCATTTAGCTCTTAAAAAATCTCTCAATCAAGGGTTTAAAATAAACCCTCAATCGATAATTATGGATCCATCGAGCTTATAAGCTTGGTCAATATTTAGGGCTCAATTGGGACACTATTTTCTATTAAAATCTACGATCACGGTTTGCGCAAGTAATTTTTGCATAGACCTTTAGACAAGCAGGATTTCGAGTGAAACATTAAGTCTCAACCTAGTGTATTGAATTTTAATCGAGTGATTGAACTATAGAGAATCCCAACAAACCTTGCCATGAAGGCTCGCAATGTCACATAGGCTCAAGCCAAGGTAGGTTTCCTATCTTTTTTGCTTTTTTCTTTCATTTCTCTTGCAAAATTAAATAAATTAATTTGAGAAGAAAAAAAAGGGGAAAAAACTCACTGTACGAAAACTAGGAAAACCACAAAAAACACCAAAAAAACCCTTCAAAACAAGAAAAACAACCTAGCAAACCACAAAAAACAACCTAGAAAACTAGAAAAATTCCGAAGAAAACATTTCAAAACCACCAAAAGAAATATAATTTAGGTTTTAATTTTTTTGTGTTACTTGCAATAGTAGCATGTTTATTTTGAATATTTTCTCATTTTAAATGGTAAAAACACTTTATTTTCTAATATTTATATTTAAAAAGTTTGTGAATAGGAATTTAGTGAACTAAATTATATATATATATATATATTATAATATATAAATAATATATATATATAATATATCTATATATATTAGATATATATATATCATAACTAATAATATATATATTTACTTTTATAACTAAAATCACATAACTATATATATAGTCTTATAATAAACACATAAGATAAATAATCTATAGCTGTTAAGATACATGTCTGTGTGTCTATATATAAATATAATATTAACATGAATTGTAAATGTATATTTCATAACATTTTGGGCCTCGAGTATGCCTTAAAAATGCTTCTACTTAGCTAAGAGATCATCTTCTTTGCATATAAGGAAACGGGTTAATGACCTAAGACCCAGAAGTATCTCGCAGGAGTGAAACTCTATTTCCTTATAGACCACCAATGGGTAATTCTAGGTGGTGTGCTCTTCCTTGAACAAAAATGATGAATCAACCTACATTTGTGGATATCAGCCAATGATGGTTGTCCCCCCTATTCATTTGACATCGCAGTTATGATAGGTGTTCTGACTATTTAAAAAAGGCTAATAATAACTATAAATTATGTATAATATAACATTGTAACTATAACATAATATAACCATAACATTTAACATAATGTGTGTGTGTGTGTGTATATATAGGTTCAAGTTTCAATAATGCACCATTGATAGATACATTAAGTCCATCATGAAAAGTGCAGTTAAAGGGAATAAAACAATTTTGATTCTTTGTTTCATTATGTGGTGTGCCATACAAGAAACAATGTCTTCATGTGCTTGCACCTAGTACCTATCATGTGTCAAAGTCAAATATTATAAGAACTTGAAGTATATTTGAGTATTTGTGTAACATGAAATTTTATTAGTTTTCAAAATAGGTTTATTTCAATTTTTTTACATATATATGTCGTACCAATAAAATGCATTATTTAGAAATGGAAAAAAGTGTGAAGGTAGATTTGTTCACTTGATTCAATTGTGTTTACATGGAATTCAATACTTTGGTTGATAAATTATCAAAAACTGAACTCTACAATTTTGGACTTTAGGCTAAATTATTCTACTTGAGTTTACAAATAGTTTCTTGTCAACATTATTTCTAAGTCAACATTTTCTCCTTGGATTAGTTTATATGTATTATATGGAATGGTCTTTTATTATATGTAATAGTTTAGTGAAAAAAATTTCTTGGGTTAGTATATATGTATTACATGTATTATTTGTAATATGCAAAGGCGTCTCCTATATTACCCCAACTGCAAGCCATTAGAGTGTTTGGGGATTTTCTATATATAGTTGGGTTCATGATAGATCATGTAGACCACAAAGACAGTCTGGTCCACTCATAGACCTTGCCTCTCACACCAATCAAAGTGTGAGAGGCAATGTTTCTATCTCAGTTAATGATCATGCTAATGATAGAGGACTTTCTTCACCTGTTATAGGTACACCTCCATTTTTAAATCCTCTTTAGTTTTATATGTTTATATGTTGAAATTGTCTTTAATTTTTAAATCATCTTTGAACCATGTTGTTGAATTTAATGTATATGTTATTATGCCTCTAGTTTGTTAAATATATATGTTCAATTATGTTTATGATTTGCAGACCGTTAGAAAGGCGAAGTTGAGGATCATAGTGCAACATCGATCCCTCCATGGGATGATGCTACAACTAGTATCACATTCAAGGGTGTTATGATGCAACATACATGGATCACATGAGAGTAGGGTAAAATCCTTGCTAGTTTACCTACTAGGCATAGTTTTTCCTTGTTGATAGATATAATCAAGAAGGTGATTGAGACATACCGAAGGTCAAGCCCACAAGACCACCTCCTACTTTCCATATTGAGGATTAGGATTCATGAGGTTAGAGGAACACATACTTGGGACGTGGTGAAAGAGGCCACCAGGAACATTGATGTTCATGGGGAGTTGTTTGAATTCCCTCTAAAACACCCTACTAGAAATAAAGATCTAATTCTACTTAGATATTTTAAGAATTTTAATGCAACCACTTTTGTGTGTGATTGATTCATTGGAGGTTGGGATGAGTTCCCTCACCATGAGTAGGTCGACCTTTATTTTACCAATCATATATGTGCAGAGTTCATGCTACGTATGAGGATGAATTACACTCATACTAGATCCCATTATTATGGAGATGGCTTGGGACATACCTATGATCATGGCAAGGCTCAAAGGGATCTTACGCATGTACCACCACCTTCGATATTTTTTCCACTACCATCTCAGAGCATTGTATTGTCGATAGAGCTAGAGGATTCATTCCAGCTCAATGTTGAGACTAGGGATATCATTGCAGATAGCATGCAAATGATAGTGGCTAGTCAACATGTCCCATTTCAGGAAGAGATCAGCAAGCTGCCACAATTGCCTCCTGTCCTTCAAGTACGATTATATGATGATTCATTTCTTATGTGTTAAGTAATTCACCATCTTTTTTCATATGTATGTATGTGTCATGATGCAATCTGTGTGTTGTAGCAGCTGCAATCACCCTCCAAAATTTTTCCTAAGCCTGTTTTGGAGCCTCCCTACTAGCCTTGCATAACACGTTGTCTTTCTTCATCAAGTACTCAAGCTTCATTGCTTTCCTCGGACAACGACAACATTCAATCACAGTTGATCCACTTCCCTTAGAGGCTGCTTACCTGGACTTGGTCCATCTGCAGGTTGAGCAGCTTCCCCTTGAAAATTCACATTCTTGGAGGGAAACCAGCGTTTCCCTCTAGGAATTGCACAATCCTCTCTAATAGCCTGCTAGTCTCCATGATTATGTAATCCTACTAGTCAACCCTCCCAAGAGGATTTTCACAATTTTTCTCATCAAGAGGCAGTTCAGCCCAGTATTTGCACAAATATGGGCAGTAGTCACCTGCTGGAGCCAGAAATTGTGCAATCCCCTTGGGTAATCATCCCATCTTATAGTCAGAAATGTGCATTTTTCCCAAGCAATTGAGCATTAGCATGCTTGCACAGTCTGGTTGACCCGGAACTGAGGAAACATGACATGCAAACATGCATGACTTGAGCTTCCTGGAATAGCAAGAGGAAACATCCTAAATGTATCCTCTGATTCAGGGAGATATTTTTAGTAGTTGGGGATTACATGCAAAGTTGTTTTAAAAGTTTCCCTCCAAGTGTTGTTTTTCCCTAGATATGTGGCATGCACGTCTTGAGACCAAACTTATTTATTCGATGCATCAAAGCTCATTCATTCACATCGATCTTGGAGCTCTAACATCTAAAAACACATCTAATACTCTTAGACACATTAGTCTCATCCATTCATGGGTAAGTGGCCTCAACTTGCCTTTTCCAGCATTTCTGTCACTTTTTGTGTATTTTCTTCTATGAGCGTTGTTTGCTTGATTTATTTGAATGCCTAATGTCATTTACATATATTCTATATTGTCCTAGCTCTATTTCAATTTTCATTACTCTCTCACTATTGTCGAATGCATGAAATTGTTTTGCATGGACATTCGCCCAACCGACGAACAACCTCACCCACATGCATGTTGACTTGTTTACTCAATATTCCATTCATGTTTTGCATGCACTGTTTATCACTTATGCTATCACTTAGTGCCGCCATGCATTTCATCGAATTAATTTTGCATGCACTACTTATCATTTATCCTATCACTTAGTGTCACCATGCATTTCATCGACTTACATGATTTCAGTTTCCCATTGGAAAGTCGGGCCAACCTTGGCCTCACCTCTGCCTTCACCAAGGCTATATTGCACAATATGGAGAAGGAAGGCTCACCTTCCTCTCCATATTTATGCATTCTGGCCCAACATTGACCTCCTAGACTAAATTGCACATCTTTGGAGGTTAGTGGTTGCTTGGCCCAAAAATTTGCACAAATTTGCTCCTGGGCCGATAGTCCTTCCCAGCTGGAATCACACATTGGCAATCCTAGAAGCCAACTGCCCAATTGGATTGCACATTTCATAGATCCAACAACCAGGCAAGTATCCCAGTTAGCCAAGACTACCTTCTGCATAGTTCTGGCAGCCACTCACTCAGTCCCCCAGTGAAATTTGCAAAATCTTTCTCATTAATTCCCCAGGTATGTGCTATGACCTTCCCTAGATTCTCTTTATTTCCACCAACATATTTCTTCACATGCATGTTGCTTGTTTCAATATCTTTCAAGTGTTCATCTGTCTCAATGGCTTCTAAGAGAACAAGATCCCAAGACACTTGTGTTATTGTAGTTGGAACAGAAGTTGAACAAGTGCCCTCTAGTATGTCGATCTACGAAGATACAAAGTTGTATCTAGACAAGGACAACAAACTAACATGGCAAGAGGTGAATGAAACATTTGCAGGTACTTTTGGGGAAGACCTTGAAGATTGTTAGGTTTATGTGAACATTCATAAGTTTGGCTTGTACCAGATAGCATGCAGATACCCCGCGTTCCAATGTGCGGATATGATTCACTTCATCGTCTCTGACACTGACCTCAAGACGATGACCTTGAGCAATGTCAGTGGGATGAAACTTGCAACCTTTTGGGCATGAGATTATGATGAGATATATTAGATAGATGAGGCCATGACTGTCATGACCCCTCCTTTCAGCTTGCCCAACTACGGATGCCACTCCAGAGATATTCTAAAGGATTGGGTAAAGGAGCCAGCTCTTTTCAAGATGACAACTAATTGGATCTATAAGAGGAATATATTGAGGAAGCCATACTAGTACTTTGTCATATTCACATGTCGACTGAGTGGATAAGAAACAACTAAGACATTCCCTCAGATTTGGGTGGTCTCGATGGACCAACTGGTTAGAGAAGCAAGACCATGCAACTATTCTAGCATACTAGCTGATCAGCGGAAGGAGAAAGTCACGAAGGCTGCATAGTTACCCGAATTCGTGCATGCAAAGATTTATATGTCCAACTACATTCTAGATGTAGTTTGTGCCTGACATGAGTTCCCGAGATTAGAGTGGGCATGGTCGTTGATGGACACTATTCTGAGCACATATTTCAAGCTATTCTCTGAGTCCATCTTCAGAGGAGTGATCAAACGGTTGTCCAACCATCTTGTCGCTCCAATGTACTGGTTTCTATTCAAACAGGATCCATCCTGCATGTCAGAAGAAGAAATCAAGGCATTGGTATGCCTCACTAGATGACACATTCATCTGAGTGTTTAGTATGAAGAAGCTTCTGCATGTTCTGCCAAAGTTTTCTTTGGATGTGATTGTCATGGGAAGTGACATATCATATCTTAACAAGATTAGTAACTAGGTTGCAACAGAAGGAGAAGGCACCTTGGCCCACTCTTCCATTGCGGATTGGATTATACAAGATTCAAAGCATCAAACAAGTAGATGTCAAAGCTGAACAAATGAGGAACTACCCATTTGACCTCCAAAGCTTCAACCCGAATGACCCACATTGCTTTGTGAAGGATCACTCCATGAGAGTTTAGTTTAATTGGATCCATGAGGAATTTCATTGGATCACGAACACTCATCGAGGTATTGTTACCATCATTCCAGACCTAATGAATAGGTTGTTTTCATCATAGTATGGTTAGCATAGCAGCACTAAGTAGTACCACGAAGAACATTGGTAGTAGAAACAGTAGCAACAACAATAGAGGTAGTAGACCCAAGCACACCTACGCACAACAAAGGGACAAGAAAGATTATCTACGACATGGAGGAGGAAAAAATCTACAAGTTTCGAGTAGATCCACTTGTAGAATAAGAAGTTATAGCTATTCAATAGAAGAGGTAGTAATGCGACAAGTGAAATACGTGAAGGCAGAGGGATCAAAATAGAATGGAAGATGCAGAGAAGGAGTTGCATTGGTTGAGGGAACAACTCTGGAAAGAACAAGAGTTCTACCAATATGAGAAGGAAGCACAACATCAGAAGATTCAGTAGGTGGCAGATCACGTGCAAATAGATGAAGTAGTGCCCATACAAGTAACTAATTCTTCTAAACAACTGGCATCAAGTGAACACGGTGAACCCTCGTAGGTGCAATACTTTGCTCATGAGATAGAATAAGATCTTGAATAGTTGGATGCAGACATGGAGTAACCAGAATTGGAAAAGGACATTGACCTCATGCATCACCACAGAGTGATTGATTTTCCTTCTTCCATGCATCAAGATGATGAGTAAGTCTCAAATGACCAAGGATTCATTGTGATCCTTGGTGGTCAGCCGGAAGTAGAGATGCATGATAGCTCCTTTGATGAATCTTAACATAGAGTTGTGCACCCTGACAGAGTCCCGACGCTAGAGGACCAAACATCCCCTATCTAAGTTGAAGAACAAGTGACCGTAACTGATGTGAAGAAGGACCTAGTTGCTTCGGCCGATGCAACTAGAGTGTACGTCGAAGCCACTAGCTCCATTATTCACTCCCTCATAGCTGAGAATGAGTGAATGGCAAAGGAACTATTGGTGGGTAAGCAGGGAGGAGACTTGGTGACAATGTCTACCTGAGCTGAACTATAGAATGAAATACTAGAGGAAGTTTTGTCCTTGGACATGGTTATGTTAGCATTGTGCTCCATGTTCGGTACCATGCATCAAGTAGTCGTTCATCTTCAGGAATGGTAGTATCCATGTGTGAGAAGAGATCGCATCTTCAAGAATGTATATGATGTCATTGATAGCATGCGAGCATGGATGATGAAGTATAAAGGAGCTCCACTTCATTTTCCAAAGATGATAAAGGCCAATGTGGTTGAGCTACAAGCATGTATCCAGAGTCAAATCTGGAACTATGAGGATCTACCACAACTCATCACTGGCATACAGGGTTCCCATGCATCAGTATTCAAGAGCATGAAGGTTGTTGTGCACACATATGTGATTCCATCACTTGGGACTCTCACCCAAGCGAAGACCAAGAAGTAAGTCCAACAAGAGATTGACTCGTACTTCGACAAGTTGATGTATGTCACCACAAGTCTAGACTTGCCTATTAGTCCAGACATCATGCACAAGTACATTTCTAGTCTAGCCACATTGAGGATAATGATGTGTATGCTTTCAGATGAGTTGGACAGAGGAGCCCAAGTAGTGTACCCAAATGCCATGGAGGCAAGGTTTAGGTTCTAAATGGATGTCATAATGGAACACACAGACACTATCATAGACTACCAATCTTGGTACCAATATGTTACTCTTGATCAGCATGAGGATGTCGAGCAGTTGGAATTCTATAGTTGTCTAAGTCAGAGTGGTGTCTAGTTTGGCTTGTTCAAGCCATTTTTCACATGGCTACATGTGCATTGTAATGTTGAGTCATGTCAAGTGTAAGTCAACTCTCAAGAGTGAATGTAACAGACAGATTCCATAACGGAACACAGGGACACTACCATAGACTACCTATCTCGGCACCAATATGTTACTCTTGATCAGCATGAGGATGTCAAGCAGTTGGAATTCTATAGTTGTCCAAGTCAAAGTGGTGTCTAGCTTTGCTTGTTCAAGCCATTGTTCACATGCATACATGTGCATTGTAATGTTGAGTCATGTCAAGTGTAAGTCAAGTCTCAAGAGTGAATGTAACAATCATAGAGTAGGTGAAGAGTCATGAGGGTAGTTGATCATCCACAAAGGGGAGTGTCAAATGTCACCCCACCTTTTGCTATAAATAGTCCCTCATAACTCATTGTATAGGCTTTTGGTCAGCGAAGCATCTACTAAAACTATCTTTAAGAAGGCTTGGACAGTATTGTAATGGACCTTGGCTTCTCCATTGGATGAAGCTAGTACATCTCTCTATAGGAGTAGGCAGATGTTGTTGTAACATTTCAATGATGGGGCTAGCAGGTTTATATGGTTTATTGTATGATTGTGACTTACAATTATTTATATAGTAAAATATAACACATTTTCATGTATATGTTGTTATTGTAGTTGGATTACTATGGTTTCCTTAATGATATATGTTTTTTAACTTACGTACTTGTTCATGAACTAATTTGTATGCAATTATATCAATCTTCTTGTTAATGTGTTGCATATATTGTTAAATTTGTCACTTCTGTGTCATCTACTCTGCCGGACATCACACAACCTTTCTTTGAACCTTGTTATATCAACTTTCACACTCAACTCAGACCTATCCATGAGTGTTGTTCATGTTATCTTACCTTGTATGTTGTGACAATCGCATCCATGTTGACTTCTCTATCGAAAGTTGTGCACGTTCTTTGTGTTGTGTGTTCCTAGTCGAGTTGGAACTGATCCCTTTCAACCTAGAACTCACCTTCACCTTCCTCTCCCTTTGAAGTGTTGGAACCTGTCATACTCATTCCTTGACTCACTGCATCAGTCACACCCTTTCTACTGACAAAGTTATCTTACTTATCTCTATGCGACATCGTGGTCAAGTCATTACCTTACGACACACTGCTATGAATCCTACACCAAAATGGTTTAAGGTCCAATTGGAACTTTTTACTAGCGAGATACCCTAGACATGTTCATGGGTCGAGCACCATCAACATTTTTGGTGCTAGAAGGAGGGCTTGATGACAAGGAGTGTCTTCTCATCAAGTTTTGAAACTTTTCATATCTTTCATATAGCCTTGCATTCTTCTTCCCCCGAGGTGTTTTACAAATCGTGAAGATGTCTCCATCTGAGGGAAGCTTTTCAATCTCTTGTTGACTCACAGGTATGATGGTGAACCTAGCCTGAGCACTTACATAACTTCCTTTCCATGATTTATGAGGAAGATGAGTTTACTGACGAACAAGTTGGTCTATTCCTTGCGTTCACACTTCGTGAATCCCCATTTTGTTGGGTGCTCAGCTTACCGGCTGACACCACGCACTCATATGAGAACTTTTGTGATCTTATTGAAGACACATTCCATCATTTTGATCCAGACCATCATGACCAAAAACTATTATAGCAATAGAGGGCTCAACATGAATGCATTATTGATTTTTTGTAGCACTTCCATGACTTATAATTTCAAACTCTGAAGAGCCAGATGAAGTTCGCTTATCTTTGGGAGCATTTCGAGTATTGTCTTAATAGATCTTCCCATCCTAAGAGAAAGCATGATGTCAAGCCTCGCTTAACCTTCTTCATTTATGGAGCTATGCAATCCCATGTTGGAGTAGGCATTTTTTAGCGGATTGTCCACCTCCCTCTCATTTAACAGTTCCATTATTGCCTAGTTATGTTGAGGAACATTTTCACACATCTGTTCAAATTTCACACCCTCCCAACATCACTCCACTCAATTTTCGTGCATAGTTGGTTGTGATTCCTTCGAGTTCCCATGTGCATTCTTTTCTTCAACCTCTATCTTTGCACTCAGGTGTTCCATCGGATGATGTTTTCTTATGTTCGTCGATTCTAGACTCTTCACCTATTGTGAAGGAGGAACAACCCTCTAATGGAGTTGCTGTTGCACAACGAACATGCGCTATCATTCATGAAGAGTATGAGTGGGAGCTTGAACATCGACACTCGACGAAGGATGAGTCGCTTCCATCCGAGCCCCCTCTGTTCCTCCCTATCTTCTTTGGTGAATATAACATCCATGATTTTGTATGTGTGTGTTCATCTATGGATGCACCCATTGTTGATCACTCACAGGACTCAGCAAATGCTAGCCCATCATTCAACAATGGAGAGGATAAGTTATTCATTGAATATGTACTTGATCTTTCATCTATATTTTGCGGAAACACAGAGGATGAGTTTGTTCTCTTTTCATCTACCCCACTATTTGATTGATCTAATCATGAGGATGTTGAACAATACACTGGTTTTTCTGATCGTGGTGGTTGTGATCCATTTGCTTTCATTTTTTATCATGATCATGAATCTATCATAGTTGATCTTTTGAAGCCACCGATTTATGATGATCTACCTGATGATGAAGTTGAGACACCCATGATTGTCAAGGGACTTCAGCTTGAGCAAATAATTATGTGAGGTCCTCGCTCTCTTGGGGTTAGTCTCACTTCCAATCATGAAACTGTTCAATCACCCAAGGTTCCTCATCAATCATATGGATGCATTGAAGATCCATCTCACACATAGATTACACTTCCTCCACTCAAATTACATGATCCCATTGCTCATGCATTTGAGGAATCTCACATTGCAAGCACTCGTGCGTGACACAAGTTATCTTTGTTTCTTTCGTTTGCTTGCATGTCTCAGTCAAGAGTGTGCTTTTGCTTCAAAGTTGCACGTACTGTCACATAGTAGTGTCATAAGTGCAAAGATTATCCATCATGCACATGCACTCACTTATGTCTCGTGGGCACTTTGAAACATGAACTATAGCTATTTTCACTGTTATATATTTCTTGTATGTTGGTCTACACAACTGGGTTACTCACGCACCAAGCCTTCGCCAACATAGGTCTACAAATGTGTTGGTGGCTTCATTGGAAGTATCACTTCACATGATTAGGCACATGCACTGTTAGTATAGGAGTAGGAGTAGTGTTTTCTTTCAGTTGTTTTGTTGCATGCTTGTTTGCTTACATGCTTTGCTTGCTTATTTCTATGCTTGATTGTTTTCTTACTTTTTTTCTTTCACTTTTACTTCTTCTCTTACTTTTCTTTGTTGTTTGTTTCGTTCGTTCATAGCTTAGTTTGCATGAAACCATGTGTGACTCATGAGATGAGCTGGGTAAAGTACAAGAGGGTTTGTACAACTATCACTATTTGGTTATCTATCATCTTGCCTCTGTATTATGATATTGTTACTCTTAGTCCATGATACGTCGAAGGAATGTACGAACTCTTCGAAGTGAACCTTGGTGTAAACACAATGTTTACATGTTGATTAGTGTCACCTTCTCCAATCGATTGTTTTTGGGTTAACCCTTGTCATGTCAATCATGTAGAGTAAGTTGAGGGGGAAAACCTTAACATGCACATCAGAGACATAATAAATTACTTATATGTTGGAACAACGTTCTCTGCTCCCTATAAGTCGGGATCCCTCTTTATTCTCTAAAACGAATAAGTGCTATGAACAGTGAAAATGAAAAATGAAATAAATGAAAAGTCAAAAAACTCAAAATGAAAAATAAATCAGGAGAAAGAAGAGAAAGGCTTCATGCACAGCGAGGTGATGCCAGTAACCCCATCAGTGTACTATCCAGGCCCGCTGGTAGTGGAGCAACACCAGAGATGAAACTAAGACTCTGACGGCTATACTGCCTGTGCACCAATATACCCCTCAACCCCAATTGAAAAAATTGTGTTTCCTTGGCATGGAATGTGTGTCAATCAACAAAGAGTTTGGAAGCTGCTACATCTTACAGGAAGTTAGTCTAAACCTAGATGAGGTAATAACTGAACAATACTTTTGGAGGTGTTAGACTTTCTTTTCATGAATAAGGTCTATGCAAAGAGATAGAGTTCTACCAGTGTCTCGCCAAGCATTGTAGTGGCTACAACCACCCTCCAAAATTTTTCCATAGCCTGTTTTGGAGCCTTCCTTCCAACCTTACACAACACTTTGTCTTGCTTCGTCAAGTACTCAAGCTTCCTTGATTTCCTCGCACAAATGTAGCCTGTCAATTGTAGTTGATACATTTCCCTCACATCCTACCTACCAAGACTTGGTCTATTTGCAGGTTGAGTAGATTCCCCTTGAAAATTGTGCATTCCTAGAAGGAAACCATCCTTTCCCTCTAAGAATTCTGTGATCCTCTCTGATAGCTTACTAGCCTCTAGGATTGTGCAATCCTGCCAGCCAACCCTCCTAGTAGGATTTACACAAATTTTCCCATCAACAAGAATTTCAATGTAGGATTTGTGCAAATCTAGGCAGCAGTGAGCTACAGGGACGAGAAATTATGCAATCCCCTTAGGTAGTCAGCCGAGATTACAATCAAGAATTCACATTTTTCCCAAGTAGTTGAGCATTGTCACGCATGGTCAGTCTGGTTGACCCGGCACCGAGGAAACTTGACTTGCACGCATGAATGAATTGATCTTCCTGGAATAGCAAGAGGCAACCTGAAAAATGTATGCCATGATTTAGGGAGCTATTTTTACCAGCCAAGGGTTACATGCAAAGTTTTTTTATAAGTTTCCATCCAAGTGTTGCTTTTTCCTAGGATTGTGAATTGCACGTATTGAGACCAAACTTATTTATTAAATGCATCCGAGCTCATTCATTCACATCTATCTTGGAGCTTCGACATCCCACAGCACATCCGGGACTCTTCAAAACATATGCCTCAGATATTCATGGATAAGTAGCCTCAACTTGTCTTTTTCAACATTTTCATTTCTTTCTGTGTATTTACATATGTGAGTATTGTTTTCTTGAATTCTTTGAACACATGTTTACATTTACATATATTCTAGCTTGTTGTAGCTCTGTTTCATTTTTCATTGCTATCTCACTATTGTCGCATGCATGAAGCTATTTTGCAAGTATGTTTGCCCAACCAGCGAACGACCTCACCTGCATGCATGTTAATCTATTTTCTCAATATTCCATTCATGTTTTTCATGCACTATTTATCACTTTGGCTATCACTTACTGTCACCATGCATTTCATTGACTTACCTACTTTCAGTTACCCGTTTGCGAGTCCAGCCAACCTTGGCCCAGTCTCTACCTTCACCAATGTTGTGTTGCACAATATAGAGAAGTAATGCTCACCTTCATCTCCATATTGGTGCATTCTATCGCAACACTAACCTCCTAGATTGAATTGCACATTTCTGGACGTCAGTAGTTGCTTGTCCCAAAAATTTGCACAAATTTTCCCCTGGGCCAATAGTCTTTCGCAACTAGAATCACACATTGTGCAATCCCAACAGCTAACTGCCCAACTAGATTGCACATTTGTAGATCCAACAGCTAGTCTAGCCTCGTAGTCAGCCCAAACTACCTTTTGCACAGTTCCGGAAGCTAGTAACTCAGCCTCCTAGTGAAATTTATGCAATCTTACTCCTCAGTTTCCTAGGTAGGTGTTGTTACCTTCCCTCGATTTACTTTTTTTTCACTAGCATATTTATTGCCATGCATACTACTTGTTTCCACATATTTCAGGGGTTCATTTGTCTCAATGGCTTTCAAGAGAAAAGGATCCCATGACACTGATGGTGTTGCAGTTGGAACAACAACTCAACTGGCACCCTCTAGCATGCCAATCTATGAAGATACAACGTTGTATGTAGAAAAGGACATCAAACTGAAGTGGCAAGAGATGAATGAAACATTCCCAAGTACTTTTGGGGAAGACCTTGAAGACCGTTAGGTGTACGTGAGAATTCGTTTGTCCAACCTGTACAGGATTGCATGTAGATACCTCACATTCTCATGTGTGGATATGATTCATTGGATCATTTCTCATACTGATCCTGAGACAATGACCTTGAGCAGTGCCAGTGATACGAAGCTTGCAAACTTCTAGGCACAATATTATGGTGAGATTTATCATATGGATGATCCCATGACTATCATGACCCCTCCATTCAGCTTGCTCAACAATAGGGGCCACTCTAGAGATATTCTAAAGGATTGGGTAAAGGAGCCATCTTGTTTCAAGATGACCACTAATCAGATCTATAAGATTAAGATATTGAGGAAGACATACCAATACTTGGTCATATTCACATGTCGAATGAGTGGCTAAGTGAGCACTGAGACCTTCCCTCAGAGTTTGGTGGTTGTAGTGGATGAACTGGCTAGAGAAGGAAGACCATGCAACTGGTTCGTCATATTCGCTCATCAGGTGAAGGAGCAAGTCAGGAAGGCTCAACAGTCACCCGATGGCATGCTTGTGGATATTTATATGGCCGCCTACATTATAAATGCATTCTCTACATGACATGAGTTCCCAGTCTTAGAGTGGGCATGGTCACCGATGGAGACTATTGTGAGCACATATTTCAAGCTACTCTCTGAGTGCATCTTCACAGGAGTGATCAAACGGTAGTTTGACCATCTTTCCACCTTAATGTATAGGTTGATATTTGAACGCGATCCACCCCGCATGTCAAAAGAAGCGATGAAGGCATTGTTAGGCATTGTAGATTATTATGCCTCACCAGATGGCACATTCATATGAGTGTTTAGTGTGGAGAAGCCTTCACATGTTTTGCCAAAGTTTGCTTTGGACATGCTTTTCATGGAGGAAGTAGTGTATCATACCTCAGCAGGATTAACAACTAGGCTATAGTGGAAGAAGAAGGCACCTTGGCCCACTCTTCCATTGCGTAATGGGTTTTGCAAGATCTAGAGCATCAAGAAAGTGGATGTCGAAGTTGAATAAATGACAAAGTACCCGTTCGACCTTGAAATATTCAACCCATATGACCCACATTGCATTGTGAAGGATCATTTCATGAGAGTTCAGTTAAATTGGATCCATGGGGCATTTCATTGGGCTAAGGAAGACTCATGGAGGTATTGTTACCATCATTCCAGACCCAATTAATAGGTTGGTTTCACCGTAGAATGGTTAGCATGGCAGCATGAAGTAGTACCACAAAGAACACCAATAGTAGTAGCAGTAGCAGCAACAACAAAGGCAATAGAGCCAAGCATACCTGTGCACGACAAAGGGAAGAAAAACATTGTCAACTGCATGGATGAGGAACAAAGCTACAAATTTTGAGCAGATCCACTTGTAGAACAAGTAGCTATAACTATTCAATAGAAGAGGTAGCAACGCGACAAGTGAATTGTGCAAAGGTAGAGGGATCAGAAGAGAATGGAAGAAGCAGAGAAGGAGTTGCATGAGTTGAGGGAGAAACTCCAGAAAGAACAAGAGCTGCCCCAAAATGAGAAGGAAGTGAAAAAACAATAGATTCACTAGGGGGTTGCATCATGTGCAAATAGACAAAGCAATGCTCGTACAACTAATTGAATCTTCTGAACAACCAGCATCAAGCGAACAGGATGAACCCTCACAGGGGAAAGACTTTTCTCATGAGATAGAACAAGCTCTTGAATAATTGGATGCAGAGATGGAGTAGCTGGAGTTGGAAAAGGACATTGAGCAACAGGAGGTTGTTGTGCACACATATGTGATTCCATCACTTGAGACTCTCACCCAAGCGAAGACCAAGAATCAGGTCTAACGGGAGATTGACTCGTACTTCGACGAGTTGATGCGCATCGGCACAAGTCCAAACTTGCCTATTAGTGTAGACATTATGTGCAAGTATGTTGCTGGTCCAACCACATTGAGGATAATGATGTGAATGCTTTTAGATGAGTTGGATAGAGGAGCCCAAGCAGTGTGCTTGAATTCCATGGAGGAAAGCCTCAAGTTCCCAACAGATGTAATAGCGGAACACATAGACACTATCAAAGACTACCAATATTGGTACCAATAACTCTTGATCAGCATGAGGATGTCAAGCACTTGGAGTTCTATAGTTGTCTAAGTCGAAGTGGTGTATAGTTTGGCTTATTCAAGCCATTCTTCACATGGTTACAAGTGCATTGTAATGTTGAGTCATGTCAAGAGTAAGTCAAGTCTCAAGAGTGAATGTAAAAGTCATAGAGTAGGTGAAGATTCATGAGGGTAGTTGAATGGCACAAAGGAGAATTTCAACGGTCACCCCACCCTTTGCAATAATTAGTCCCTCATAACTCATTGTATAGGCTTTTAGTCAGCCAAGATTCTACTAAGAATATCTTGAAGAAGGCTAGGACAGTATTGTAATGGGCCTTGGCTTCTCCACTGCACGAAGATAGTACATCTCTATGGAGGTGTAGGCAGATGTGGCTGTAATGTTCTACTGATGGGGCTAGTAGGTTTACATGGTGTATTATATGATTGTGACTTACACTTCTTTATATAAGAAAAGCTAGCACATTTTCATGCATATGTTCTTATTGTAGTTTGACTACTCTGGTGCCTTAATGATATTTTTTTGTTTAACTTACGTACTTGTATATGGAATTATTTGTATGCAATTATATGAATATTGTTGTTAATGTGCTGCATATGTTGGAAATGTTGTCACTGTCGATGTCAACTACTCTATCAAACATGAGATAAACCTTTCTTTGAACCTTCTTATATCAACCATCACACTCGTCTCAGATTGATCCGTGAGTGTTGTTCATGTTATCTTACCTTGTATGTTGTGACTGCCACATCTGTATTGACTGCTCTGCCGGAAGATGTGCATGTCCTTTATGTTGTGTGTTCCTAGGTGAGTTGGGATAGATCCATTCCAACCTGGAACTCACCTTCACCTTCCTCTCCCTTTGAGGTGTTGGAACCTCTCATACTCATTCATTGACTCACTACATTAGTCACACCCTTACTATTGGCAAAGTTAACTTACTTTCCTCTATATGACATCGGTCAAGACATTACCTTACAACCCAATGTTGGGACTCCTACACCAAATGGTTTGAGGTCTAATTGGGACTTCTTACCAGGGAGATCCCCTTGACATGTTGGCAGGTCCAGCACTGTCAACACCGTGACACTTGTATGGTGTACAACCTGCATGACAGTGATGAGGCACAATATACATAATTCTTGACTCTTTTCATCAGATTATGCGTAATATTTTATATTAAATTTCATTTATATTAATAAGTTCATGGTAACATGTAGATATGATTCTCTAGTTACATGGATGAGCTTATGAGGTCACATGAGGGGGAAAATGATTAACTAATCCATCCTCCACGATTCCATGTTTCCATAGATTCTCCTCCACCTCCACCTCATAATCTTGATGTGGATGAGAGTCACTATGTACAACCACATGCACCAAGATTTGAGGTAAAACATTTATTCCTAACATTTCAACATTCTTTTAAAGTTACATGTACGCTAATTAATAAGTAAACTAATTATAATTTATCCTTTCCATTGTGTATGCAAACCCATATCTAGAGTGTTTTCGATGTCACAATTATGTGGATGCATGAATGGGATGATGGGTGTAGAGGCATTGATGATGTAGTTCCATTGGTGCTTTCCCTAATCATTTGGCCATGGGAAGCGAAGCACCAAACCTTGATTCATTGCACCCTTATCCTATATGAATTAAATTTGGATTCGAGCTAGGTCAGTAGATTCATATATGTAATTAAAATGTGGTTCATAATCATTTATTTTTGTATTTTTTAATTTGTACAAATAATGATCTAATTACTTTTAATTTGAATGTGTTATGGGTCCATTCCATAGGGCACATTCGCATGTGATACAAACTATATATTTTCATACATGGACAATTTATGGCTGCTTATTATTTAATTTATGGATGTTAATGTGATATTTGTAATTTGTATATATTTCCATGTGGAGAGTTTATCGATCCATTCGTTATTTGAGTTTATGGATTTGTATTGTTTTTTTTAATGGGTGTTGATTAATTTTTAAGTTTATGGATCTATTAAAAATATTTCGCTAGCCTAAATTTTTTCTATATACTATAACTTTTATCAAGAAATATAACAATTTTGATTTATAGTTTCATATACTAAGAAAATAAGTACAATCTTAAGTTATGATTGTTATTGGGAAAACTAGTGTCCATTCAGAGCTGCTAGTCCCACTAAGACATGTAGCTATCTTAGAAACAAACAAACTAAAGTTACTTATGTTTTCCTTTATGAGATATAAATGAAAGAGAAGCAGAGAATACCAATCTCAGTCTTTTGCTTGGCCCCTTGCTTGTTTCCTCCCTCCTTTTGATAGAACTTCGCCACTCCTTCCTTACTTGTCCTACTTCAAAGAACACCTGTAGAGTCAAAGCAACATAATACCATCAAAGCATAGAGATTTATAACCATAAACAACATAGGATTAGATGTATATTAACCATAAAAATGCATATATCAATACAATATTCAAAGATATACAAGAATATGAAGGAAAACTCGAATAACTTTATTGATAGAAGTAGTAGAAGAGAGGATTAAAACCCATTGGTCTTACCCAGCACCATCCTCCCAGCATGAAAGCCCTCTTCACCTCATGAAAATATTAGATCACCCAACAATACAATGTTTTCATAGAGAAACCAATAGCACTTCCTTACAAAATACAAAATTCCATCCTTTGGATCTCTAGGATGAGGGATCCATATATAGATATTTGCAGGTGGGTGAGTCAGCTTTTCAGATTTTGATTAGTGTCATTACTCTGATAGTTTTTGGTTTCACTTGGAGATTTCATGATCTCTTACTCATCCCTGGGTGGATTCAGAGAGGCAAGTGTCAAATGAGCAGTTTCTAGAAGATTCTCTAGGTTTCCTCCTAGCCAACTGCCTCTGCGATTTCTCTACTCTCGCTCACCGCACCCTACAAAAGGGATTTTTAGTATGCATCACACTTTTTCATGTGGCAAGTGAGATGCATTTCATCCTTAGCACTAACCAGTCTCTATGGTCTAGTTTTGACCAGTTCTGAGTAGTTTTTCATGGAGAACTTTTGGGAGATGATGTAAGCAGTTGACCTTGTTCCTTTAGGGTATGACACAACACTTTTAGGGGCTTAGAATCCCTTGGTTTATGGACATATGTGATTGAGTTTTCAGTGCCCAAATATGTCTTTAACAGTTGCCTCCTAAAGCATGAGGTCGTAAATCTTGTGATGTCGAGTGAAATGCTTTATCATGAGGATTTGAAATTTTTTGAATTGGAAGGTGACTTGTAATAAGATACAATACAATACATTATCTTCAAAATATTTCCATGATCTATATGAGGTGGGCATTCCCATGGTTAGCTTTATAAATTCGTTTTCATGTACATAGGATACACAACCGTCTATGTGGCAGACTGATGATTTTGGTAGAGCCATCATCCTTTAGCTTGGATGATTATCTGTGCAACAATGATGTACATTTGATGTCTTTATTTTCCTGAATATATGACAGCCTGGATGGATGAAACTAGATCTGAGCTCCTCAAAACTCATTCAATCGTCGCGCGAAGTATAAGTCGATCCATGTGAAAAGATGTTCTGACGTCGAACATGCAAAGACATCGCCTGATTACCAGCCAATGATGTAAGTTGTTAACAGGTGTGGAAGGAATCACTGATAATGATAATGACCTTCAAGGTACTGCAGTACAATTTACATGGTGTGAATACATGAGTTGATGTCGAACACCACGCAAAATCTTTCGGTCGAAGGCCATTGATGTAAACATGTCTCCAGAAGTGAGAAACTTGCCATTGAGGCATGCAAGCTTCAAAGTACTGAAAGGGTTGTTCCTAAGTTGACTTCTTAACTAATGAGTTGATGTCGACAAGAAGTGACCCATCGTAGGAGGTCCTTAATGAATCCCACATCTACAACACGGGATGGAGCAAATGATTTTGTGGAGGTGAAAACGATCTGATGATATAAGGTTTAGGGTGGCGGTCATGAAAGAATGAAGCATGAAAGTATTGCAACAGATGAGACACAAGATGGGTTGGTGAATTCTGTGAGCAACTTCTCTTGAACATATCAACAGCACTAAAATGGATTGGTAGCATTAACCTTAAGATGGATGGTACGGAGGACCAATGGCGATATGATAGGTGAACTGAATAATCCAACCCAACTCAATCATGGTGATGGAGCGAAAGTGTCATGTTCAAGAGCGACCTGCTACCAATAAAGTTTCTTTCAGTTTTCCTCCCAATTTTTCCCGAGTCATTGCTGACGAGTACCTCTTTATCCTTGTCAAGCTTGAGGAGGATAACATATGCTTATTCTAAAATTTTCTCTTCAGGCAAACTCGTCGCTATGTTTTAACGAGCCTAGCGACAGTAAAACCTGCTCTCATCTCGATGGACAAGTTTGTCGCTATTGTTTTAACAAGTTTAATGACAAGGATAACTCGATCCTTTTAAATTTCAGAGATTCTAAAAAGGGATGAAAAGGAAAATCCAGTATTCCTTTTTTGTAATATAATCCCTTATGTCCGAAAAATTATAAAACAATACGAAAGGGATGATTTTTCAATAGCTTTAGCGAACCAAACAAGACAAACACTCGATATTTTTATGTAATGATCCATCAGGTCCAAAAAGATTAAAATCTAGAGGAGGAATAACACTTCCAATCACTTTAATGAGCTGGAGAGGCCAATTTCTCGGCAAAATTTTCATATTTTATGAGTCAGATGAAAAGATCTTAAAGGAGACTCATTTTTTGAGGAACGAGTGATATTTTAGGGTAGCGGTTGGTTCCAGGTAAGGTTTGGAACTTTTCAATCATGGAAGTGTAAAGAAGATGGCTAATGGAATCACTCATCGCAGTTGTTCCTCAAAAGGGGTAAACAATGAAATGGAGGTGTATGATTGACTAAAAAAGAGTGGAGGTGATGGTAAGAACACGACCAAGGTTCAAAAGTTGATATTTATGTGATCGCAATGGTTATTTACCAAAAGTGGGTTCATCATTTAATGAGCTTAAACTCTGGTGGAACATATGCTCATTGCTAGTTTTATTTTTTAACGAGCTTGAAGTTCGTGTAAAACTGCTCATGATAATGGTTAGAGATGTTCGATTCACTATTAACACTATGTTCTCTTGACGGCCATACTACTTGTTAAATTGCTCCATCAAACTAATTAGAAATGATAATACATGCTTAAAAAATGAGTTACAAAACTAATACCTTACTTGAATTGTGTGAAAGTAACTTAAAAGTGGTTTTTACCCCTCATTTTACCATCTCATTCAAATTTGGGATTATTGGAGCTTTGGAGGTGCTTCCCTCAATTTTCATCACTTGATTCTAGGAGATTCTATGGATATTTTTTAGCACCGTCTGGACCAAGTAGGAGCTAAACTTGAGCTCTTCAATTGCATTCTTTCCTTTCTGAATTTTGAGCATGTTTTCTTTGTTTTCTGAGCCTCTAGGGTTTGAACAATTTGTTCTTTCCCCATCACACCTAGTATACATAAAAAGGTATGATGCATCCTAAGATGGCCATTGGCCAGTCAGTATCCATCCCACCCAGTACACACCTAGGGTACGATGGGTGCAAGGAGGAAAGTTTTTGCACTTATTTTTCATGGAAATTTTTGCCTATTTTTTTCCAAATCAGGATCCTAATTCTTCTCTTGTTTGTTTTTGAGAGATTCATTAGAGCAAGATGGTCATTACATGGTGTGAACATGAGCATGAAGAAGTGGACATGGTTTCCTTACATGATCCGGGTACGGTGACTGCATTGCGGAACTCTTGCTTGCTCAAGTTCTTCCGCATATCTAGCATGAGGGAACAAATCAACTTATTGCAATATTTCCTCGATGCATGGGATCCTACCAACCAAGTATTCTAGATTAGAGGTAAACCCATACCTTTGAATATTCATGATATCTACTTTTTGACCGGTTTATCGAGGCGTGGCACCCCTCTCTCATTATCAGGTTCTACCCGTGGGGGCGAATCTGTGAGGGATTATATTCACTGATACCATAGAGATGGATCTCAACCTAGCAGGGATGGCAAGATGAGTATCTGAGATTTCACTGACCAGTCCTTGAGGACTATCTTATTCACCTTTGCTAGATTGGCTGGTAGCGTGGCTATTCGCTTGGCCAACAGGTCCTATATGGAGTATGCCTTAGAATGCCTTGAACTAAAGGTATTCAATTGGTGTGATGAAGTACTTCCGGTGATAAGAGAATAGCTTACCAAGGTGAAGAATGGAATATCTAAGAACTTTGGTTATGGTTCTACTCTGACCACTTTCGCCTTAGAGAAGATCCCACTGATGCAGCCACAATACATTTCACTCGGAGTGCCTGCGCCGATAGAACCACAGATGTAGAGATGGGTTGATCTCATGGCCAGACATGCTAGTCAGTCACATATTTCATCGTTCGATGCCTTCCTCGAGTGGTTCAACCATCAATAGATGGTTTATGCCGAGTATCCATATGTTGGGATGGATTTCCGGGGTGACCCAGATTTGGTGTTGCTAGCTGGGAAGCAGTGGGGTGTCGTAGGTAAAAATATCTGACCATGTCTCTATTCATTTATTTTATAATGTTCTTGTACTTTCTAAATGCTATAAATACTAATCAAAACTCACGTGTTCATGTAGATATCGGACTAGTGCGACCAGGAGTGCACCCGAGAGTAACAACTACCATTCCAGTAGGAGAGGCTATAGGGAGGGTTGTCCTTCACGATTTGGATGTAGCCGAGACCCTTGCAGTATTACAGGATTAGATCGAGGGTGTCACCCTTGGTATTCAGGATGTGAGGACTGATGAGTTACGTCTGAGATTACAACACCATACTACTAGTGTGCCGAGCCGATGGACTAGGCTCTTACGCATGATTACACAGATGGTGACTTGTTATCACCAGCACCATTAGTCTAGGGTCCTTTTGACATAGAGAAAATTTAAAAAGAGAAGAAAGTGTAAAAATATTTTCATCCTTTTGCACCTCCACTTGGGAATTTTTAAAACCTTGTACCTAGTTACCATGTCAACTAGCAAATTGTGAATCAAAAGTATCTAGAGAAATTAGTGGTTGAGAAGGTAGATTAAAGGAATCAGGGAACAAGGAGCCATGAGATGTGAATGATAGAGGATGATAGGTATCTCTTGAAGAGATAATACTTTCAATCAAATTAGATTAATGATTAGAAATATGAATATTAATGTCATCTCAAGGAATCATGGGATCAATCTTTAGTGAAGGCTCCACAAATTTACTAAAACATTCAAAGTTTTCCTAAACAATATCCTTGTCCCATGAAGAATAAGAAGGTGGGTAAATGGATCAACAATTTGATCTTTGTTGGCTTAAGGGGGGTTGACCTAGGTTCAAATTTGTACACACCAACCAACAAAACCTTAACTCTTGGCCCTTTTAGCAACAACCTGCATAGCACAGACTATAGTCTCACCCGAAGGGTTCTTAGCCCCTTGTTTGGATAGATAGCTAAGAACCCTTTGACTCCTATCTATCCATGTGCTCTACATCCACGTTTCGTCAAGACTTTACATTCTTTACAAAAATTAATACAAAATTTGGGTTAACTAACCCCAAAACTGACCATAGGGACACTATCCCAATAGGCCCCCAACACAAAGATCATGAATCGCCCTCGAGTCACTCATATGGTGCTTTGATCTTGCTTGAAATACCACAAAGCTTAACATGCATCACTACAACTTCAGTGGCGCTCTGCATGGTAATCTGTTGTACCTCTTCGACTAACTCCTCTGTTGTCAGCCCCTCCACTACTAGGTCCATAGTTTTCTATGTTTGTTGTAGCCATTTTAGATTTTCCTGAAGTGACAGAGTAAACTGACAAGGTTACTCTAGCCATGGCTACAATATGGCTTTCAGCAAGGCCTCTTTCCTATGTAGTTCCTCAACCTATGCTTGTAGCTACTTTCCCTCCTGTAACTTTGTGAGGTGTTGTACTGGTGCCAAAGTGCATGGAGTCGCTCAGACCCCATCATACTGCTTCTCTGCCTCTCAAACATTAGTGGTTAGCTTCTGTAGGTTCGTGTACTCCTGCAGATTTTTCTAGATTTCCATTCCTACATCAAACATCAAGGACCAGTAAGTGACTTCCATATCTAATGTGTTCATTCCATCCTTGAATGCGACTATCCATTGCTCCTGAACCTCTAGTTCGTTGGCTTCAACTTCAACTACAACTCAAATATCTTCAGCTAGAACTCGAAGGTAACTCTGCCAACTTCATCCTTCTATGCACGGACTGTGACAATGAACTTCCTTAATTTTACAGCATCCTCTGGGATCTGTAATTCTCGCACTATTTTGTAGGACTTCTTAATCGCTCTCTCCAGGGTCTAAGTTCATTCCTGCATCTCCTCATTGGCCTTTAACACCTTTGTTTTCTCTGTGAACATATGTTCATTGTTTACGTTGAAATCACTAATGACCGTGAGGGAGCACTACTCTCTAAACCACAACTCCTTAGAAACCCCTTGATGTAGCACATGGATGATATGGAGCAACAATGTGGCCAAATTTAGGCCCATATCCTTCTCTGTGTTGATCACAGGGAAGCCCTCATCTGGCTCTAAGTGAACTAACCCTTTTGATAAGCGTAACTCTAAGGTCCAAAGTCCATTCTAGCTCCGACACTGTGCCAGTTCGCTGTGTCAGGCTCACTTGTGGTCTTCTCGCTTGCCCAATGCCTGCTTTCATCCTCTTAGCCTTGATCTGTAGCTTGTTTCGATCCTTTTGGATGCTCCCCAACGTCTACATATATTGTTTCTCAAACTGTCGCAACACTTTAGTTGTTATGTCTCGAACTTTGTCCCCAATCTCATCGAGCTCGCCTTCTGTCAACACCATTGGATTGGTGTGTGCTTGCTTATCAGACTTGTGATTTTCCATTGTCCAGTAGTCGACCGCTTACCATGCCACTCCAAGGTGAGCAAAGTGCTCTACTGCTCACCTCGACCTCCTTCCTCTGCAGACAACTCCTACTCAGCTTTGTGTTTTCAAGTAGAATTTTCACCTTTGTCTATTTCCTGGTGTTCTTTTTTAGCCTCCTCTTTTGGAGCACTGTCTTTCTCCATCTGTTCCTTCTCCATAGCTACCTTACCAGCTTCCTTCTTATTCTTCTCAACCAAGGTGCATACGGCCTTCTTAGATGCACCCTTTTGATTCTGCACAACAGAGCTCTCTGACCTTTTTCTTGTTCCCACATTAGGTCTCGTGGGTTTGAGCCACTCTACTAGCCAATACTCCACAATCTCTTGCACATTAGTCTCAGATACCAAATAAGGAAACTGATGCCATGTGTGTTGTGGCTCCTTCCACACTTTAATTGAAACACTATGGAAATCAACCTTGAACTCCCTGTAGGATGTCAATTGCGCGAACAAGGTTATGGAAAACCTTTTCCTCTGACTGGTAACCATGTGAAGGTCCATCTCCATCAAAATAGAGAAGAATTTTTATTCTTTGACCCTTGCTAGATCCATTGTATACCATAATGAGGTGAACGGTGCTGCCTTGTGTAAATCTTCCTTGTGTGGGGGTAACTGACCCTTCTTTTGGCCATCTCCAAGCTACTAAAACAATAAAAAACAACAACCATGCATAATTGAATGGCTTGCTTTCTTCTCGAGCCTCTGAGTAGTTCACGAGGAACTCCTGGCATAGATACTTTGCGCAATTATATTGGACATCATCCATGCACTGTGCTACAAGTGACACTACGGGCACCAGAAATTCATCTGCATAGCAGTTCCTCATGATTTTTCCCATAAGAATCTAGGTAGTCAACTGTAACAAAACCATTTGTGGCTTAAGGGGGCCTATCCTAGGTTCAGAGTTATATGTGCCAAACAACAAAAAAATAACTACTAGCCCTTTGGGCAAAGACCTACGTAGCTCAGGCTGCAGTGTCACGCAAAGATGTATTGGGGGATGCTAAAACAAGGTTTCTACATCTAAGGATGTGTGATAAACGATTCTTAAGCTCTGATAGTTTAGATCTGCCTTTGCGCAGATTGGTATCCTTCTAGGGTTTGTCACTCTAACTAAGTTAAAATGGCTTCTAGACCTTCGCGAAGATCTACGATCAATTTTTGCGGACCTAAATGGACAATTTATATACTTTCATGCATCATTAAACAAGCGTAGATCTTATTTCACACAGATCTATCCCATTCATAAGAAAACATATCAAAAATTAACTATTATCTTCGTGAAGCAAGATAACTAATTAAAGCATGCATTAACAAGACAAATTCATTAGTTTCACACAACATTCATACATTATATTATGAAAACTTATCATTAAGTGACATAATATAACATAAATAAGAATGCTTAGATTGCACAATAATTATTCAAAATTAACCCTTATTAATTTTCAATGTTTAGACTACAGAGTCTTCTACTGTGAACACTCAGCTCTAGGGGTCTGCACACTCAGCTGCAAACTTGCGAAGCCCTCTTGCACACTCGGCTACATGAGCCTTCCCCTTGTCACCAAAGTACAGGATGTAGAACCTTCTTGCCTCAGCACTCACCCAAAACAATTTGTTTCTTGACTCTTCGCTATCTACTAAGTTCTTCTAAACTTGCTATGACTAATATGTATACTTTCTAATACAATACCATGGTCTGTGGACCATGGGTGAGTCTCCAAATGAACTTAGCTATCTATCCAAAAAATGGGCTAAGACCCCTTTGACTCCTATCTTTTTGCACGTTCGTCATCCACATTTCGTGGAGACTTTACATTCTTTACAAAAACCTATACAAAATTTTTGTTAACTAACCCCAAAACTAACCCTAGGGACCCTATCCCAACAACTACCCAACACAAGGATTGTGACTCAGCTTAGAGTCACTCAGCTGGTGCCTCGATCTTGCTATGAATACCACCCAGCTTAACCTACATCGTTGCAACTTCAATAACACTCTGCGCCAGAGCCTATTGTACCTCTTCGATCAATTTATCTATTATTGGCCCCTCCACTACTAGGCACATTGTCCATTGTGTCTATTTTAGCCCTTTGGGCTTTTCTTGAAGTGATAGAGTAGGCTAACAAGCTTCCTTGAGTCATGGTTACAATATGGCCTTCAGCAAGGCCTCTTTCCTTTTTAGTTCCTCCAGCTATGCTTGCAGCTACTTTACCCCCTATAACTTTTTGAGGTGTTGCACTCACGCTAAAGGGCATGCAGTCACTTGCACCTCATCATACTACTTTTTTGTCTCGTGGACAATGGTGGTCGGCTTCTGCAAGTTCGAGTCCTCCTTTAGATTTGTCTAGATTTCCATTGTTGCATCAAAAATCGAGGAGCAGTCAGGGACTGCAATATCCAATGTGTTCATTCTAACCATGATTGTGACTCTGTGTTGCTCCCAACCCTCTGGTGGAGTCATTGGCTGAAACTTCAACTGCAGCTCGGATATCTTCATCTGGACCTCAAAGATAACTCTGCCAAATTCATCCTTCGATGCATGGAATACGGAAACCAACTTACTTTTACTGAAGCTTCAACATCCTTCAAGATCTTCAATTATGGCACTGTTATGAAGGCCTATTGAATCACTATCTCCAGGCTCCGACTTCATTGCTACATCTCCTCCTTGCCCTATACCACTTCTCTATTATATGTAACTCTTTTGAAACCCACTGATGTAGCACATGGAAGGTCTAGAGCTGCAATGTAGCCAAATTCAGTTCCATATCCTTAATTGTGTTGATCATAGGGAAATCCTCATCTAACTCTAAGCGAATTGACCATTCTAGCAAGGGTATGACTCTCAGGTCCAAAGTCCTTTCTAGCTCCACCACTGTGCCACTTCATCATGTCAAGCGCGCTTGTGCTCCGCTCGCTTGCTCGACATCTGCCTAGATCCTGTTATCCTTGACTTGAGGATTTTGCAAATCCATTTGGATGCTCACCAACATCTGCATATATTGTTGTCAAACTATTGCAACACTTCAGTTTTTGAGTCTCTAACTTTGTCCTCGATCTCATCGAGGTTGACTTTTGTTATCACCATTGGGTCTGTTTATGCCTTCTTATCAGACTTGTTCTTTTTTCGTTGTCCAATAGTCTACTCCTTACCACGTCGTTTCAAGGTGAATGGAGTGCTCTGCTCCTCAATCCCACCTCCTTCCTGCACATACAACTCCTTCTCATCTATGCACTGTGAAGTAGACTTTTCACCTTCATCTGTTTCTTGGTGTTCTTTTTCTGCTTGATTTTTTGCAGTGTTCTCTTTCTCCATTCATTCCTCCTCCACAACTTCCTTCTTCTTCTGATCAACCAAGGCACGAGTGACCTTCTAGGATGCATCCTTTTGCTTCTTTGCGGAAGTGCTCTCACCTCTTTTCTTGTTCCCACATCAAGTCGCATGGGTTTGTGGCACTTTGTTGACCAATACCTGCAATCTCTTACACATCCATCTCAGATACCAAATAAAGCAATGGGTGTCATGTGTGATGTGGGTCATTTCGTACTTTGATTGACACACTGTAGAAATTAGCCTTGAACTCCACGTAGGCTGTCAATTGCATGAAAAAGGTTGGGGACAACCTTGGCCTATAACAGATAAGCATGTAAAGGTCAATCTTCATCAAAATCCAGAAGAGTTTTTTCATTCCTTGATCCTTGTAAGATCCTTTGTAGAGTAGAGAGAGATGAACTGCTCTACCTCAGGTAAATCTTCCTTGTGCGGGGGCAAATGACTATTGTCTGGTAATTTGCAGGCTACTAAAACAATGGACAACAACAACCATGCATAATGGGATGACTTGCTTTATTCTTGGGCTTCTCGGTAGTTGACGAAGAATTCTTGGCATAGATGCTTTTCCCAATTGTATTGGACACTCTTCACGCACTATTCTGCAAGTGACACTATGGGTGTTGAAATTTTTGCAGCACTTCCTCATGATTTTTCCCTCAAGAATTTGGGGAGTGAACTGCAACAAAACCATTTGTTGGCTTAAGGGGCCTGACCAAGGTTCAAAGTTGTATGTGCTAACCACGAAAACCCTAACTATTTTCCCTTTTGGTAACAACCTGCATAACACAAGTTGTAGTCTCATCGGAATTAGTATTGGGGATGCTAGAACTAGGTATCTGCATCCATGGGCATGTGATAAATGATTCTTAAGCTCTGATAGTTCCGATTTGCTTTCGTTGAATTCAGTATCCTTGTAGGGTTTGTCACTCTAACTAAGTTAAAATGGCTTCTAGACCTTAATGAAGGTCTACAATCAATCTTTGCATACCTTAAACAAATAATTTATCTACTTTTGTACATCAATAAATAACCTTCGATCTAGTTTCATGTAGATCTATCCCATTCATAAGAAAACATAGAAGAGATTAACTATTATCTTTGTGAAACAAGATAACTACTTAAATTTTGCATTAATAAGACAGATTCAGTGGTTTCACACATCATTCATAGGTTATTTCATAAAAATATATAATTAAGCAACATAATATAACATAAACATGAATGCTCACATTGCAAAGTAGTTCTTCAAAATTAGTGTTTATTGATCTTTAATGTTCAGACTACAGACTCTTCTACCCTACGCACTCAGCTGTAGAATTACCAAGGCCTCCTGCACACTCAACTACAACAGCCTTCCCCTTTTGTACTAAGTATAGGAAGCAGAGCCTTCATGCCTTAGCAATCACCCAAAATAGTCTCTGCCTTGACTTTTCTCTATCTACTAGGTTCTTCTAAACTCATTATGACTAATATATAGACTTTCCAATAAAATACCATGGTCCATGGACCATGGGTGAGTCTCAAAACTAACTTAGCTATCTATCTAAACAAGGGGCTAAGACCCCTTTGACTCCTATCGATCTACACGCTCTGCATCTACATTTTGTGAAGACTTTACATTATTTACAAAAACTTGTACAAAATTTGGGTTAACTAACCCCAAAACTAACCCTAGGGACCCTGTCCCAACAATCTTCATGCTTCCCAACTCCTACATTAGCACAAGAGACCAATTTATTTTCTAATGAAGGATGAGGAGGAGAAGGAATAAAAGGGAGAGTAGATTCCTCCTTTGAAACTTTGTCCCAAGATTGATATAAGCTAGTAGACTCATAAAATATGCAAGTTCAAATGGTTCTAAAGAAACCTGAATTAAGTAATGAAAATTTTCATTCATAAAATGAAAATGCATGTCTCCCTCAAACAATTCATAGCAAAGGTGAAAAAACCAATCCATAAAATCTCTAACGATTCATCAAATTTCATTCTAAGTTGATTAATCCTTATACACACATTTTAATAATGATACTTGTCAAAGGCTTGATGGAGCTACTTGAGGAGTTTTTCAAATAAATGAATAGAAGCATATAGTAAGGTATGACAACATATTTTAACTTTACCTTCAACTATGAGGGTGAATAATTTACAAGCATCATATGTACAAATCAATTTATGAAAATGACAAAAACATAAAAAACTAAACTATATGCTCAGTTATAGATGCTTCACCCTTTCCAGTAAACATGAAATGTGACAAGCCATAAATTAGTTCCATAGGGACCTTAAGGTTTAATCTATTAGAAAATCATCGTTGGATTAGGATTTAGGAATGAACAATTTCAAGATAAGATATTGAAAACAGACTCAACGACCTCAGTCTGTCATCTATTCCTCCTTCTAGTGGAAATTGTTGATGGTTTTAGAAATATGACAACAAAAGGGGTCTCCTTGTTTTGAAGTCCCAACTAGACCTCACATTGTTTGGAATAAGAGCCCCATCCAGATAATAGTTCCAACCACCACTACTCTCATGGATTTGCATTAGCTAGAATTATTAACATAAGAAATTATGTAAACATTTTTTGAAAAATGCAAGTGAGTTTACCGTGTGAGGCATATAATTTTAATGTGTATAATCTACTTTCACAAAAGAGAAGAGGGAGAGAATAAAAGTACTAGTATTATCCTAAAAGAGACACACAAGAGAAACGAAAGAATCATTAATTAACCTACAAAACAGTTCACAAGAAAATAACGATCATAAAATCCAATACTAATGCACATTTAAGAAGATACATAACAAAGGCGATGAAATAGTTAATTTTCATTAGTAGGTGTTAACATAAACATATATGACAAACAATGATATAATAGTCTTATAATCATTCATGACATATGCATGAAAGCGCATTGGTTGAGAGAGATTTATATATTAAGTGAAAGCCCCAAGATCCATGATTACAACAATGCAACACTAGACCAAATAGTGGAACATTAAGTCACCACTTTCTCCTCCAATGAAAGATATTCTCTCACATGTCAAGCTACATAAGCCAAGGTGCAAAGCCCAATGCCCATTTCATTGAGCTATAAGGGTGTATTTCTAACAAATGAGGTGGCCCTCCACCTCCTATGTGACCCTTGACATATCCCATGAATATTGGGCTTCTACTATAAATTTTCAAATTCCTTTGTGACCTTTGAGCTTCTACATGACTTTAGAACTTTCTTGTGACTTGTCACAACCCATGTGGGACCCTTGAGATTCCAAACATTTTACATTTTTTCAATTTTGGAAATTACATAATTACATTTGACAATTGATGTGGTAAAATACATTGACACATATGAATTTTATGCTGACACTTGGAGAAGCCATGACTTTACAACATTGACATAATACTTCTTTTCATCATTTCCAAGCTCTTCACCTTGTTCCTATGAATTTTAATTCTTAATGATGGGTGTTTTCTCATTATTCATCTTCACCCTCCAAAGGGTCTATATGAGTGCTGAATCCTTCCAAGTCTAAATGAGTTGGCACCACTCTGTCCTTGATCCAAGGTTTCTTTGTTTCCTCCATGATGGTTCACCACTTTTCTTCTTCTCCACAAGTGCTCTCTTGTATAATATCCTAGATAACTTCCTTGAATATTGGCTTACCCTGTTGAAATGATGACACCTGTCAATGAAGTTTACCCATGACAAGATAACATCAGTGTGTAAATCATTTATTCTACCTCTTCCTACTCATAGAAAATGTTGACATTGATGGATCTTTGTAAGGAATGAGAGGGAGATGCTTCCTTGGGTGTATTTTTCACTTACAGGAGGTAAGAAGTAAGAAGCTATGTACTATAAATTCTCACTACTGTAGGAGAAGAGGATGAGACAGAAATATGTGTGAAGTATTGGAGGCTGTGGCTAGAGGCTTGATAGCTGAAACCACTGCAGATAGATAGATAGATAGAGAGAGAGAGGGAGAGAGAGAGAGAGAGAAGGTGTTGAACATTTCTCTGTTCCAAGGGTCCTAGGATGCGACACTACTATCTAGAATTATAAGGTGCATAGTGTAGGATAGGACCGACAAAGCTTATGCCCGGTGGGAAAGTCTAGGAGATAAGGGCGGAGTGACTACTGACAATGATTGCACAATGCACAATACTCCAGGAAGAGGAGGGAGGGATTATGCATTTTAGCTTCACAGGTAATGAGTGATGACACAACTATCCACTAGAACTATGCAGTGCAGAGTAGGAGGTAAGAAAAGAAAACAAATTGCTCAGTGAGGGGATTCAGTCATAAAGTGGTAAGGTTAGCCACTCGAACTGCACAATACACAGTGATTGAGGGACATGCTTAGTGAATTGATTAGTTCCCTTTAGAGATGATGAGGAGGAGGCTTCACTTTCCACTAGAATTCCATAATGTGCAATGGAGGCAAGTAGGATTTAGTTTTGGGCATAATTTTCAAGGGTATTAAAGAAGAGACTGATTGGTTGTAGCTTAAGATAGCGCAATGTGCTTGTGGAATAGGTTTCCCTTAATATAAAGTAATGCACAATTGTATGAGGTGAGGGATGCATCCTTGCTGACTAAGATTGTGTAAGGATCTCATCTAGTAGTTGGGAGTTTAGTTACGCAATGTGTGAAGAGAAGGGAAAACCCAAAATGGCAAAGTGTTGGATGAATGGAATAAGAGAGAGCACATGATATAAACAAGTTAGAAATAGATTCAAATAGTTGTATACCATTAATAAAAATCTAAGAGAATTCAGAGTACTCAAGGTCCACATGCATACTTTGAAATGACAACAAAGCAACACTTACTTCTAAGTCTGATAGTTGAAACCTAGCCTTACAACACTTAAAATACAAGTTAAGACACAAGTGTAGATTGCAACTAGAAAGTGTGCTAAGCTGAGGGAGAGTTTCTACTGCATATTCTTATAATATATAATATCAACTAATGAAGAAGAGAGTGTTGGTGTTACTGATCCGATAATGAGATCTTAGACAATTATTAAGGTATGACAGAATCATGTGCATGGATTTGCCTATATTACTTAGTGCAATGGATCAATAATATTACGAATAACATAGACAATGAAGCAGTTAAAGAAAAATAATAGACACACATAACACAACAATATAATCAAGGAGTTCACCCAACACTCCTGGGCTATGTCTCCTAGTCTAGCCTTTAGTGGTGACCTCTATACTATGTCTTTGAAAACATATTTTTACAAAAGTGAGCTCAATTTGAGTCTCATAGAACATATACAAAAAATCAAGGCTTTACTTGGATCCCCCAAGTCTTTCTGAGTACACAAACTCTCCTCACTGACTCTCTGTCTCCATTTTCTCTCTGTCTTAGCACTGCTCGTCTCTGGCTTCCCTCTTCTATGGCTTTAAAGCTGATCGGTGTTGTATGTTCATTCCCCTTCTTGGGCTCTCTGGCTCCCGGCCTCTGTCTGCTCAAATCCCCCTCTAAGCATTAGCAATCATTGCTAAATGCCTTCAGGGATGGTGGCCACCTGTTCTATAATTGAATGGACCATCGATGCCTTTGAAATCTCGAAAATGGTAGTTCTCTATTTGCACATAGAAATACATGTAAAACTATGAAAATCTGCCAATCTGTCATTTATCGGATTTGAAATATTATAAATTCCACTCTATACTCCTATCAGGTCAACCTTTATATCACTTATCACATCTCCACCCTTGATTTGAGGGATCTTGATTCAACGACTGAGGTTCATTTCGGGTGGCTCATGCGTACGGGAGTTAACTGCCTAAAAAGGGTAGTTTTCTCTCTCTAACATCTAGCCACCTGGTAGCTAGTGTATGGGCTCGAGCGGAGCCTGGCCACTATGGCCCGCCTGAAATCCCGCTTGTCTCTGATCTCAAAAATTATACACCTGCATGTATAAACCCTTTTGGGTCTAGTTTCATCACTTTATTCACATTTCTTTTGTTCTTCATTTATTTAACAAAAATGTTATTTACATTGAAAAAACCCTTTTACCAGACTTGAAATATTATCAACTATCACCCATAAGCCTGTTGTGTCTATTCATCACATCAACTCTTTGTTCTTTGTATTTCGTTTATTTAGTGAAAATGTGAAATACAAAGGAAAACCCTATTTTCTAGAAATCAAAATATATGTGTTTTCATTTATAATCCCATCGGGTCTGGCTATCGCAGTCCATGCATCGGCCCCGCTCCTTTGTGTTGCTCTGATGCGATATTGCAATGCAACTTGTCACAATCACATATCGCATAAGCCCCTGGGCCATTGTAAGTGCTCCGTTGTAATCTGTCGATGTGATGTGGCGGGTTAACCTGATTAATCAATCTGCATGCTTGATCAACGGTCCTCGTTGACCCCGATGATCTTTATCGCAACATTTAAATGGTCGGCTTCGATAAGCTCCACCTACCTTTGTTGATTATGATATGCCGATCGGATTTGGACCGTTGATCGGCCAGATCCAATGGCTCCTGTGCAAAAAATTTTTAAGCCTTCGATAGGCCTTATTTCATTGTTTTCTTCATGTTTTTCACTCCAGATAGTGTAATATGCCTTTTTAAAGGTTTTCTTTATGCGATAGTTTTTAACTATGTGAAGACTTAAAGGTTTTTTGAATCCATTTGGATCAAGCCTTCCCACTAATAAGGCTTTTGGACCACCAAAAGTTGGTTTTTAAGCATTAACAAAGTGAGGATACAACTTCTTCACTTGTCCAATCTCTATCCATCTTGTACTAATTGGTTTTAAAACCTTCAGTCCAATTCTTAGGTACTCAACATCCCCTCTGTTCATAATTCTCACCTTCCTATACAAAATTGTATCTTCCTGCAACTACTTGAGATATTCAAGCAACAGATCATCAATAGAAGGCAACTAACTTTGCTCTTCGTGATCTTCAATCAATGAAGGTTCAAATAGTGTTAAGCTCTCTATATTAACTACTGAATAGATGTGCATGTAAGCTTGCAAATCAAGGCAAAAAGCATTCTCACCAATTCTCTCAAGTATCTTGAAAGGCACATACCTTATTGGCTTCATCATCTTACCTTCACCTTGCATTCTGCCTTTGCTTATGTACATCCAAACTTGATCACCAACTTGGAAGCTATGCTCAATTTGATGCTTATCATGCATTTCCTTGTACTTGGCCTGGCTCTTTTCCAGCTGTTCTTGCTCTACCTAGTGAATTTCTTGGATCTGTTCAATGAACTTGGTTGCTTTGTCCACATCACTATTTCCATAAACTATTATGTCTTTACTAAAGAAAAAATCCAAGGGAGACCTTGGTGTAAAACCAAAACAAGTCTCAAAAGGAGATCTCTGTGTAGAAGATTGTTTAGCATGGTTGTAAGCATGTTGCACATAACATAAAAGTTCATCCCAAAGCTTGGGATGTTTGCTGTAATAGCCCCTGAGCAACTGGATTACTATCCTATTGACCACCTCTGTTAGAGCATTTGTTTGTGAATGAAATGATGTGCTCCTCTTCAATATGGTGTCCATTAACTCTCATAGACTTGACCAAAACATCCCAACAAATTGGGAATCTCGATCAGATATAATGGAAGTGGGTAACCCAAAATGAACCCATACATGCTGAAAGAATAATTTTGTTGTTTGTGCAACTGTAATCTGCTTCTACAAGGTATTAAATACACATTTTGTTGGACATGTCCACAATAACATATAAACAGTCATCACCTTCTCTAGATTTTGGAAATCCCCCAACAAATTCCATGGAAACACTTTCCCAAGGATGAGAAGGAATTGGAAGTGGAGTGTATATACCTAGTTTTCTATTGTTGTGCTTGTTTTTAGAACACATGGTACACCCTTTAATATACCTAGAAATTGTTTCATGCATTCATGGCCAATAACAGAATATTTGCAGTTGTGCAACTATTTTACTTACACGGAAATGACCAGATATTAGAGAAGTCTATGCTTCACAAATTATGTTAACTCTAAGAGTTTGTCCTTAACATGATAATCCAATTATTCTACTTGTTTTCCATGATTTAAAGTTGCATATACATCTTTAAAATCTACATCTTGAGCATATTGTTAAATGTAGTTGTCATGCAATACAAAGTGATGCTTAAGTATAGTAGATGCATTTATGATTGGTCTTGATAACATATATGCAACCTTATTGTGTATGCGTTTCTTATATCTGATGACAAGATGAAACTGTTGTAGAAAACCCATCCACCTATAGTGTCTTGATTGCTGCAATTTAGTTTGTGAGTGCAAATATTGAAGTGGTTGATGATCTATATGTATAATTGTTTCTTTTCCCAATAGGTAATGTTTCCACTTTTTCACACTCTACAATAATGCATACAATTCTTTATCATATGTGGGATAATTAACTACTATATAATTAAATATTTGAGAATGATAACATATGGGTTTACCATGTTGCATCAACACTTCTCCCATAGCATCATCACTTGCATCTATTTCAATCTCAAATGGTATTTGAAGATCTGGTAATGCTAATACTGGTGTTGTACTAATTTCTTCTTTTAAGGTGTCGAAGGCTTTCTGTTGTTTGCCTCCCCACTGAAACACCTTATTCAATCCTATTAAAGCATGCAAGGGAGCTACAATCAAAGAAAAGTTAGCAATAAACTTTCTCCAATATTGTGCTGCTCCTAGGAAGATCCTAACTTCTATAGCAGATTTGGGTTTAGGCCAGTTCACAATGACTACAACCTTAGAGGGATCTATCTTCAATTCACCACCCCTACAATGTGACCCAAATAATTGAAATATGTTTTGCCAAATTCACATTTTTATAACTTAACATAGAAATTTTATGTTTTCAAAACATCTAGAGTCTGCCTTACATGCTTCAAATGTTCTTCCCATGTTTTACTAAAAACAAGAATGTCATCTAAATATACAATTACAAAATCATCAATAAAAGGTATGTGTACATCATTCATAACTTTCATGGAAGTGGCAGGAGCATTAGTTAAGCCAAAAGGCATAACCAGCCATTCATACAACCCTTTCCTTGTTTTGAAAGCAGTCTTCCATGCGTCTTGGTCTGCTACTTTGACCTGATGATAGCCACTACATAAGTCCAACTTGGAAAAGTAAACAGCTTCTTTCAGCTGATCTAATAGATCATCAATGTGAGGAAGAGGATAACGATTCTTGATTGTTATTTTATTCAGTGCTCTGTAATCAATGCACATCTTCCACGAACCATCTTTCTTTCTCACCAACACGATTGGAGATTCACATGGTGATGTGCTTGGAATTATGAACCCTTTATCGAGCAACTCGTATACCTGCTTCTTGATCTTTGCATTCTCTAAAGAAGATAACCTATACATTTTAATGTTGGCCAATGGAGCACCTTGTTGGAAGTGAATATCATGCACTATTTCCCTTTTGGGTGGCAAACCTTTAGGTTCTTGAAATAGGATATCATATTCTGAAACAACTTTATCTAAATCAGCTTTCTGTTTAGCATCACGCCTTCAAATGCATTGATTTTATCTGGGGTCTTTCCCTTTAGAACCATTAGTAAAAATTACTTGCATGTATTTACAATTATTTTCATCTGCCCTAAGTTTATGAGAGTGCAGTTATTTCTGAGCTGATGAGATCTAACAATATATTCTATTCCATCTTTTGTGAGTTGATACTTATTTTCAGTTCTATAGAAAATGGCCTTTCTATCATACAAGTAAGGACTTCCTTAAACAATACCACGTATATCCAAGGGAACTATATCTAACTCAACCTCATCTACAAAAGTCGACCCAATAGCAAACCTATGTTTACATTGTCTAGTCACTTGTAGCTTTGCTTTGTCACCTACCCAACCTAATGGATATGGCTTCCTGTGAGGTGTTATTAGTAAGCCCAACTTCTTTACAATTGTTTCAGAAATAAAGTTTACTTGTGAACCACTATAAAATAAAGTATCTATCTTTTGGTACTTGAAAATAACTCTAATATCAAAAATCTCATGTCTTTTCCTCTCATTATCTTCATTATCAATAGATTAAGCAGAATTACTTATAGATGCTTCATATTTTTTACCTTTTATACATGTGCTGTGACTGTTGTTTCATCACCTGAGTTTGAACCCAAATATTTCTGAATAGCAGCAACAATATTCTTCTTCTTACCAATGAACTTCTTGGGTTTTAGCTCCGGATGCAAAGACCAGCAGTGTTCATCATCATGTCCATTCTTCTTCCAGTGAGTGCATGAAGGTTTGTCTTTTTGTACAGTGTTTGTCTTCCTCTCCTTCCATTTTTGCTTCTTCATTTCTTTGTTCTTGCTTGCAATGGGTTTTGATGATCCCCCAATCTCTGGGTTCACATTCTTGCCTCTAGCCTCTAGATCTGTAGCCTGAACTAATACCTCATCTATGCTAGTAGGGTTAAACATGAGAATGGTGTGCCTCAAATAGCTATACAGAC